>JAATLQ010035163.1:0-27109 GCA_013421005.1 Heliconius erato x Heliconius himera
TTAAAGCAGCGCATGCGTGAAAGTGTCTCAACGGGTAGGACTTTATGCACATTTATCATATTTATGTCAAATTACAATAAAATATACATATAATAAACGATATATAAACCTTCCCTGAGAAATACTCTACCTAATGGTGAAAACCGCATCAAAATCCGTTGGGTGGTTTAGAAGAAGATCGCTTAGAAAGGCCAGACAGAGACGAAATGCGTTCTTATTTTATAAGATATAGAGATAATGTAATCAGTTTTAGCCGATTTTAAAAATAAGAGGTTACCAGTGTGACTTGTATGTACATATTATGTTATATTGTGCGTGTAAAATGTGCTTAATTTGGTGTAACATACACTGTATGTTTGTTTTTGTTTCATAAATTTCTCAAAAATTAAAAATTATATCGAGAAAATCCTTTTTGATTTAAATAAAGTATTTTCCGACTTAGCCAACAGTCACGGTTTCATCGAAATCAGTTAAGTAATTTTTGAGATATTGGTACACACGTGTGTCTCGACATTTTTTAAGATGGTTAATTTTTTATCAGCTTCACGCTGTATACCGCACACAACAGGTAGTGTTAAGACACTCCGTTCCCCACTTTCCACCGAGTTCTGGAGGCACTGCGTATTGAGTGGCGAAACTCAACGCTGAAGATGATTAATTATTTTGCAAAATACTATAAAATTATAAAATAAAATAAAAAATATCCTTAATTCAGTGTATCTTTTTCATAAAACTTGCATAAATTACTTGTTTTTTGTTCGAAACGACGAATTCGACAGGGTTAAACTCACTAAATAATAATATCTGACAGCTGGTTGTGTCACTTCTGTAATGACCTAATATAAAAATCGCTAATACAGACTCTATCCCTTTCATATAGCGTCCATATAAATAAACGTACTAAGAATTTCGTAGTAGGGTAAACACCCTCCGAGGGAGTACTTCACCAAGTTATAATGTACTGGAGGGTAAAAAACAACTGTTGGTATTTATTTTATATGTTTTTGTTTTAGGTTTTTGTCTTTGAATCCACTTCTAGCGAGCTTTGAACCGTACTTGTTCGCTTGACCTGTTTCTATTAGTTTGTATGGAATATGTTCAATTTAAAAGGTAATATTTTTTTACTTATATTTTTTATTATTTAGGGTTCCGTATTTTTTAAGGTAAAAAGGAATCCTTATGAGATCTCTTTGTTGTCCGTCCGTCTGTCTGTCGAGAGCTTTTATCTCAGGAACGTTTAGAGATATCGAGTTGAAATTCATACCAAAAACTCAAATGTGAGGCGCCATATTTCCTGATATAAAAATATTGTTCTACATTTATTTAAAAAAAAAGATATGGCCGTTTATATCGCAAAAAACGAGTATTTCGACACTATCAAGGAAATCAAAATTCATAGGTTACTTCTGGTTGACCTAGAATTATTAAATTTAGCACCTAATATTTACTGGTAGTACTAGTTGAGGAAAAAAATTAAAACTATACAATCAAATCATAAAATATAATAGCCTTAAAAGTAGGCAAAATTTCGTATTAAGGCCGCTAGTTTAATTGCGGTATCAGATGAAAGGGCTCTTTCTAAGCAAAGCCTGAATTTCAGAAAAAGCCTAAGAACTCCAATTTTTGTACGGAACCCCCGGTCAGCGAGCCCGACTCGCGCTTCTAGAGTTTTTTTTCTTCTATTCATGCTAATTTAAAAGGTAATATTTTTGTATAGACTAGTAGCTAGTTAACAGATCGTTCGAATATTTAATAGTTTTTTTTTTATATATTCTACGATGTTGAGTTAATAATATTCATGAAACTAAGATTATTTATAAATTTTAGCAATAATTGTCGTTATATTATAAAGAGGAAATTAAATATTAAATATTTTCATATTTTTAAACATTTTTTAAAGTGTTATTCCACACTTAGGATTATTAAATTTCTATTTTTCTTATTTTTCTAAATAAGTAATATTTTCATTTCTTCGCTTTGATGTCGTGGCAAAGCAAGTCGTTGAGTTCAGCCGGACAACACAGAATGCTTCCAGATTTTTTTAATAACAGAGTGTCTGGGTTCCCTCTGCCTACTCTGTTTTGTGTGGGAAAAAAGCGTAATAAAAAGTAATCATATTTGTCGTATGTAAAAAAAATATATTTATTAGTTTATATTTTAATATACAACATTAAAAACATAATTTATCAGCTGACACTAAACAGGCAAAATTATATAAAAAAACTGGTCTAAAATTCTTTTACCAACAATCTATTAAAAAGTTCTCATAATGTAATATCAAAATAAGAGTTCATTTACATTCATTTAAATGTTTCCAGTTTTGAGCGGAAAAGGAAACATCAAATTTAAGATTTTAGTAAATCGCGGTGCAGTGGTACAGTATCTTATTTTAAACGCGATGATTGCAAATTCGATCCCTATTCGGTGAAATGAATTAGCTATATTCATTTCCTTATTCTGATAAGACAAAGCGCGGAGTTAAGTACACTTACTCGTTATGTCTCGAATTTAGGCGAAAATTTCTCTTCTCTCTCTTTTTTTCATATTCACTGTGTATATGGCCGCATATATAAGAGTGAGCAGGGGGAATCCAGTGCTAAGACACCCCGTTCCCTACTTTCCGTCGAATTTTTCAAAGCATTGCGTATTTTATGGTGTAACTCAACTGCTTGACTTTTGCCTTTATGCCTAAACGAAGAAATGTAAATATTAATAAATAATAATTCATTCCCCCCAGCGAAGATTGAACCCACAACCGCCGCGTTACAATCACTGCCATCCTACTACCATTCCATCGCGAAGACGGCTTCAATCTTTTTTTTTTTTTTAGCTTCACGCTGTATCCCGCACACAGCAGGGTAGGCAGAGGGAACCTAGTGTTAAGACACTCCGTTCCCCACTTTCTACCGAATTCTGGAGGCTTTGCGTGTTAAGTGGCAGAACTCAACGCCGCGCTTAACCTCGACACCAGAGCGAAGAAATGGAAATATAAATTTAAGTAAATATTTCATCTCCTCGAGTGGGGATCGAACCCACAACCAGTCGATTTTGCAGTCACACCTCGTGCCGCTGCGCCACGACCGGCCTCTTTCTCAAAAATCTCAATCTTTTTAGATGGTACAAAAAAAACCCAAAGACGGTGTCACCCACCACCCAGGTAACACCACACCAATTGGTACAGTTCAACAACCTATCATCACAGCACAAATGAGTGGAGTCATATATCGCGGCGTCCACCGGAACGGGCAGACCGCGGTCACCGCATCTAGTTTACGTTACGCCACGGCCCTCTTCCTTTAGTTAATTACATATTTAAATTTCTAAAGAAAAACACGTATTATGTAAAAAAAAACTCTTATTCTTAAGTACGTATAATGTTTTTTTATAAAACACGAGTTAAGGTCAGTCGTGGCGAATGGTTGTGAATTCAATTCTTGCTAGAGGAAATTAAATGTTTATTTAAATTTAAATTTTCCTTTCTACGCTCTGGTGTCGAGGCACAGCGCGGCGTTCAGTTCCGCCGCTTAACACGTTGTGCCTCCAGTTGCAAACGAGATGTCTTAACACTAGGTTCCCTCTGCCTACCTTGCTGTTTGTTGGATACAACGTGAAGCTGATTTTATCAGTGACACGTTGAAAAATTCCTTTTAAAGATAATGTATGTTAAAACAACAACTCAATGTTAGTAATTTAAGTAGTTTTATGGTACCTTTTCTGAATTTAAATATATGTAAGTGCTTAAAAGTTGTCTATCCTATTACACTTGCTCATCTGAGTTATAAAACCATTGAAGTGGAAATATTATAAAGACTTCTGCCTGCGGTTGCGCACGCGCATACTCAATTATTTAGCTTATACTAATATTTTCTTATGTAATTTGATGGTAATAAACCTAAAATTATGTCACTTTTATTAATTTTTATAAGTTTTTTGTAAAATGTCACATTTAGTTAAAATTATTAAAAAATATATAGGTATAATAATTTGATTTCATTTATGTTCAGATAATTAAAAAATAACACTTCGTCGTAGCTTTGTCTTGTTTTTTTTAAATACCAAATGATAAATATTAATTTTCTATTAGCCAAATTAAAAAAAAAACTAATTCGTAATATATTCCTTTATTATAAATAGGTAATAAAATTTAGAAGCAACTCTACTGTTCACGCCTAAGAATGTTGTTTAAAAAATTTATATCATGTTAAATTTTTTTCCAAATTTTATTTTTTTTTGTATGTAAAGTAGATGATAATAAAATTTCGTCTAATAGTAAACGAAAAAACTTAATTAAAAAAATATATAGATAACAAACATTTATTGGAAATTTAATAGTGTTACAGTAGTGATTTAATTTTTTTTAGCTTCTCGCTGTATCCCGCACATAGGAGGATAGCCAGAGGGTATCTAGTGTTAAGACACTCCGTTCCTCACTTGTCGAATATTCAAGGCATTGCGTATTGAGTGGCGGTATTCCACATCGCGCTTTCGTTTTGGTACCAGAGCAAAGAAATGAATATATTAATAAACAAATCATTCCCCTGAGTTTGGATGAAGAACGTGCTCAGCTGGTTTGGACACGTAGAACGAATGAGTGATGAAAGAATTCTAAAAAAGATTTATGATGGAAAAGTGAGCGGTAAGAGAGGGGGAGACCTCGGTTGACCTACGTAAACACAGAAAAAAAGATACTAGAGGAAGATCACGTAAAAAGCATGGGGACCCCTCGGAGGGCATGTATGAAGAGGTTGATGACAGTGGACGAGGCGAAAGAGGTATGTAGCGACCGTAGCGTTTGGCGCTCCGTTCTCTCTGACTAGCCCGCAAGGGATAAAGCGAAAGAACCCATAACCGTCGCGTTTACAATCACACGCTTGTGCCACTACGCCACGATAACCCCTGCCAAAAACCAAACAAATTTAGCATTATAATATTAAAATAGATACATTGTAACCTCCTACCATAACCTGGTTTAATTATTTAATTTCAAAACAATAATAAAAAACAGAAATTGTAAAGAATATTCTCATAATGGCCGCAACTCAAGCGAAAATAGAAAATTCTTGTCATATCTGTAGGTAATGTGAGGTGGAGGCGGCGGTGCCTCTGGAACGTACAATTTTACCGTCAATTTGACGCGATTTCTGATTACCCGTAACAATGGCTGACGTTTGAAAGTGTAACTGCACTCGTTCCATATGACATCGTTTTTTTTTATATTAAAAAATATATTATATATATTTTATTATCTATATAATAGATACTACAGTATCTATTGTTAAATGAATATAAAAATATGGGACCAAATGATGAAATTATTATTTAGCGTTGAATACATATTTACATTACAATAAAAAAAAATATTAAATTCTTAAATATATTATTAAGATAAAAGACAAATGTCACTTTAAATGAAATAGATCACAGTATTAGGTATTGATTACGCGACAAATACAGTTTACAAATTTAAGTTTGCACACACTCATTTTGTATCGTATGAACTGCAAATATAAGTTTGTAACAATGTTTTCTATGAAATATCTATAAATATTCACTTCTCGGATTTTTTTTAAGGCCCACGGAAAAGTGCAGCAAATAAAATGTGCAAATGCTCCCAATCTTTTGATTGCATGTACTAAGAATATTGATTTTATCAGTGCTTCAAAGTACCGTAGACCTGAATATTTGGTATTTATTTCAGCTTCATACTTCCACGCGATCTCTAGATAATTGGTCTAGACCAATTCAATTGGGGTTCCCAACTTTTTCTTGATCAAGGACCACTTTTATATAATTCTTGGTAGCGGGGACCACTATGCATGTATGTATAATAAAAATTATGTGTGATAGTCAAAGAAACTTCGCCTCAGCCATCCCCAGTCATAAAATTAAAATCGTTCGCGGACTATATTTAGGCTGCGGACCACCGGTGGTCCGCGGACCACTGGTTGGGAACCAGTGGTCTAGAACTCTAGACAGACGGACAAATGAACAAAAAAGTGATCCTATATTCTTTTGAGTACGGAACACCAAAAATAGATGAAGAAAAGTAAGTCTTCGTTTTCATTGAAATATAGCTATATATATTTTTTCGTTTCACGCTGTATCCCGCACTCAGCAGCGAAGGCAGAGGGAACGTAGTGTTAAGACACCCCGTGCTCCATTTTCCGCTAAATTTTGAAAGCATTGCGTGTTCAGTGTTGGAGCTCAACGCAGCATTTTACCTCGTTAAATATTAATATTAAATATCCCATTCTATTTATTTATTTCAAATAATATATTGAATTTTAATAATTAGATTCACGCTGTATCCCGCACACAGCAGGGTAGGCAGAGGGAACCTACACTCCGTTCTCCACTTTTTGCCGAATTCTGGAGACATTGCGTGTTGAGTGGCAGAACTCAACGCCGCGCTTAACCTCGACACCAGAGCGAAGAAATGGAAATATAAATTTAAGTAAATATTTCATCTCCTCGAGTGGGGATCGAACCCACAACCAGTCGGTTTTGCACACCTCGTGCCGCTGCGCCACGACCGGCCTCACCATATAAATAATAATAATATATAGTATTTGAAATAAAAATCAACTTTCACGAAAAGGCTGTCCTGAGCTGCGCTTGCTGATATAACGGTCGTCGCGGTCTGCTTGGTGCGCGCGTGCAGCTATCGTAAGTTGATCCTGTAGATAATATTCGAATTAGATTTTTTTTACTTCTAAGAGATGTAGGGTGCGAAAAACGGACATTTTGAAATGTTTTTTTTAATACGTGCAAAATTATTATTTTATTTTATTTGCTAACAGTACGGGTCAACAAGTCGTGGCCGCCCCGAAGTTAGCTGTAGATCGCTGAACAGATTTGATTTAAGAAATTTTCATAGTTTTGAACATTTTCTTCCCGCGTGAAATTTGATTTTATTTAATTTTTTAATTTTCCTGCTTTAGTACAACGAAGCGTGACGCAGAGATCCATTTTATGTGCAGTGCCTTGAATTTCGGCGGAAAGCAAAGCATGGAGGGTCTTGACATTAGTTTCTCTCGCCTGCTTGATAGCGTGAATAATAAGTAAAAAAAAATTAAATAATAATTTGTTTGCCATAAAAAAAAACCTTTTTAAATTTTAGAATAAATATAATTCAAAATCAACTACAGACAGATTGGAATCAACAATTATAAGCCAGGCACATTTCCAGTACCTAATCAATGACAGTTTACATAAAGTCCATTTCGTGTATTCTCCATAAAAAATGATATTACCGAAGTGATTACTCAACTGGCCCCTCTCGGAACGTCATTACTTACTAACACCATATTAATTTCTTATTATTATTATCGATTAGAACAGAAATTAAAAATTAAAAAATCAGCTTCACGCTATATCCCGTACACAGCAGGGTACGCAATGGGAACCTAGTGTTAAGACACTCCGTTCCCCACTTTCCACCGAGTTCCGGAGGCATTGCGTGTTGAGTGGCGGAACTCAACGCCGCGCTTTGCACCAACACCACAGTAAAAAAATTAAAATATAAACGTAAATAAATATTTTATTTACCTACCTACCCTGCTATAAGCGGGATACAGCGAGAAGCTAAAAAAATAAAATTAATAGTACAATTACAATTAATTTAATCAATACATAAGAAACATAAGAAAAGTTAAACAAATTAACATTTTAAGACATTTTAGCAGCTGTCCGTATAAAAAAATTAAAAACAATTAACAGATGTATCCAATTTGAGAAGTCAAAAATCATACATCTGCTGCAACCCTTCCGCGGGGTAAAAGGGGATACTTCCGAAAACACAGGCCCAATAATAATCCAATTAGGGATGGGCACGCTACAATGTGCATGGACAATGGAAATGATTAAAGTTTCCACCTTCGAACTACCCTCTACAAAGATTATCTTTTATCAGATTTTACTTTTTTTAGTGAAATATTATAAATTCATTTTTTTAGCTTAACGCTGTATCCCGCACACAGCAGGGTAGGCAGAGGAAACCTAGTGTTAATACACTCCGTTCCCCACTTTTTGCCGAATTCTGGAGGCATTGCGTGTTGAGTGGCATAACTCAACGCCGTGTTTTGCCTCGACACCAGAGTGAAGAAATGGAAATATAATTTAAGCAAATATTTTATCTCTTAGAGTGGGGATCAAACCCACAACCAGTCGGTTTTACAGTCACACAGCACACTTTGTGCCGCTGCGCCACGACTGGCCATACATAACTTACATACATGTATATATTTTAATTTCAAGCTGTATCCTGCGCATATCTGGAAAGATAGAAGGAACCTATGAAGTAAAAGTTAAGACACTCCTTCTCCATTAAGACACTTTCGTCCCTACTTTTCTGGAGGCATAGCGCGATGAGTGGTGTAACTCAACGCCGCGTGCTGCTTCGGCACCAGAGTGGGAATCGAACCAACAACCAGTCACGATTATAGGCACACCCTTGCGCTTCTGCGCCACGACTAGCCTCATCTACTCGTATGTATATATCATTATTATAAAATAAATAGAATATTATATTATTTCCGCGCCTTATATGTACATATAAGACACGGAAAAAATATCTATAAATCAAAATGAATTGAATAACCATATATGGAGCCCTTCTTGTGTTATTATATTTTATTATTTTTGTATGTCCAGAGACAGACAGAGAGAGAGAGAGTCGTTAAATATTTATTAATTAGCCTTGTAAACTAATAACTCGTGGATATCAGAATTCTATATACTGTTTATTAATGCATTAATTGTTTTTTTTTATTGCAGCTTCCCGCTGTATCCTGCTTATAGCAAGCAGGATGTGCAGGAGTAGGTATAGGGAAACTAGTGTTCAGACACTTTTTTCGAGGTATTGCGTAATGAGTCGCGGAACACAACGCCGCGCTGTTTGATATCTTGGTACCAAAGCGGAGAAATAAAATATTAATAAATGATCATTTATCCTCAATAATTTTAAAATGTTTATCTACACCATTATGCGAAGATGATTATTATATATATATATACATTATAACAATAATACGAGATCCCGTTTGTACCACTGTGCCGAGGCCCGAGAGGCCGTCACAAGCGTGTGATTGTAATCGCGACGGTAGTGGGTTTGATTACCACTCGAGGAAGTGAAATATTGAATGTTTTTCCTACTTTAGTAGCAAGGCTAATCGCGACCTTGAGTTCCACCACCGAACATGCCATTGCGCTTTCAGAATTTTACGGAAAATGGTGACCAAAAGTGCCTTAATGGCAACAGAGTTTCATAACATTAGATTCCCAAGGTCCTTCTGCCTACCCTGCTATGTGTGCGACATAGTGTAAAGCTAAAAAATATTCTATAATATAAAAAAGGAAGTAAAGTTATATTAAAAAGCTAGTCAAAAATACCTCATCCAGTAAGAATCAATACATTGACCGCCGTCGAGGGTGTATCGGAAGCACACGTGCCGGGCGCACGTGTGGCCAACCCTTCTAAAGGAAATCTGGTGCCCATTTTAATTATGACGTTTTTTAAAATGTAAAACTTAGTACATTATTTTGATAATTAAATAAGTTAATATATTTTTGGAGTTTTCGGGTATCCCGCATGTAACAGATTAAGCTATGGATAGGGACACTAGTGTTAAAATATTCCGGTCTCCACTTTCCGCCAAATTATGTAGGCATTGTGTATTTTCTATTGGAACTAATAAAAATATTAAACATTTCATTTTCTCGAGTGGGACTCGAACCCACAAGCTGTCGTGTTTAAAGTCAAACGCTTGTACTGTACTATACTATCATTCTGGTCAATTTGGCAAATTTTTTTCTGAGGCCAGTCATGTGTGACTGTAAAATCGACTGGTTGTGGGTTCGAACCTCACTCGAGTAATAAGTGAAATATTTCTTTACATTCACATTTTAATTTCTTCGCTCTGTGTCAAGGCAAAGCGCGACGCTGAGTTCCACCACTCAACACTCAATGCCTCCAGGACTCGGCGGAAAGTGACGAACGCAACATCTTAACACTAGGTTCCCTCTGCCTACCTTGCTGTGTGCGGGATACAGCGTGAAGCTGATTTATTTATTTAATTTATTTTATTTTAACTCTGTGTTTTTTTACATTTTCATTACCGCGAAGCTCCAAATAAATATTATAATCATATAAAAACGAGAAGAATGCTATATATGACAATAGATAATAATATATACTAATTTACAAATTAAGATCGAAGGTCATATTGTCGCGAATCTTTAATCGTTTTAGATAAAATTCATATGTTTTTTCAAACTATTTAACGCACTTAAATTAAATTTATTTCTAAAATATTCTTTAAAAAAAGATAACGTTTAAAGAAACAAACTTTATAATATGTATAATTATTTCAATAATAATATAATGTTCAAAGAAATCGTCGATTAATTATGGATGTCTAGATCTTTCGAAAAATATCGATTTAAATATAACATTTTTCCTAAAAGATTTTTGTTTAAGAGTCCGGTTCTGGTTCATATTAATTAGGTATTTCTCTATATAAGGGGAGTTTATGTTCCATTATACTTAATACATACTTAACGCACAAATGTTGTCTAAATTTGTTGCAAATCATGTTATTTGTATTTTTTTTTAATATGAAATCTAATTTAAGCGCTTCGGCGGTTTTTTTTTAAGTCTTTCAGTCATATTTTTTACTTATAATTTTTTAAATACATATCTATTATTTGAGCGACGGTTGTAAGTTCGATTCCGGCTCGGCGGAATAGAATATTTAATATTTCCATTACCTTGCTCTGGCAACACAGCAAGCCGCGGCGTTAACTTCCGCCACTCAACACGCAATGCCTCGAAAATTCAACGGAAAGTGGGACACGGAGTTTTTTAACTCTAGATTCCCTGCCTCCTGTGCCTGCCCTTGCCCTGAACCTAAAAAAAGACTATTATACTTACCAAAATACCTACAAATTCTATTAACAAAACATAATTAAATTTTCTAACAACGTTCGTTTACACGATACGCATCTCGTCAAAATATTTTGCTGCAACAAGCGCTATCTGGCATCTGCGGTTAAGGCGGAAATCGCCAATTCGAAACAATGCTGTTCTCCTCGACGCTATGATGGGTATGACGAGATCAAACATCGGATAAAACTATATAAAATGGGTTTTGTTAACAATTTAATGCTGTTTTAATATCTAAAATATAATTTCAGCTTCACACTGTATCCCGCACACAGCAGGGTAGGCAGAGGGAACCTAGTGTTTAGACACTCTGTTCCCCACTTTCTGCCGAATTCTGGAGGCATTGCGTGTTGAGTGGCAGAACTCAACGCGCCTTAACCTCGACACCAGAGCGAAAAAATGGAAATATAAATTTAAGTAAATATTTCATCTCCTCGAGTGGGGATCGAACCCACAACCAGTCGGTTTTACAGTCACACCTTGTGCCGCTGCTCCACGACTGGCCTCAAAATATAATTTATGTAGTTTTTTTTTTTGCTTCACGCTATATCCCGTATATGGCAGAGTAGCCAGAGGGAACCTGGGTAACATAATGTGAAGACACTCCGTTCCCATTAGGATACTTCCGTTATCCATTTTCCTCTGAATTCCGGAAGCGTTGCAAGACGATTTAAAAATTTTATATATTTTTGTTTATACAGATAATTGGTTCAATGAAAATTGAATAAAACATCGTAATATACTTTATTTTAGAGAATAAACGCCCAAAAATGTAATATATGTGGTTTTTTGACCGTATATGCAAATTTTTTACTTCGATATGGATTTTGCGGCGTTGAATTCTGCCACTCAACACGCAATGCCTCCAGAATTCGGCAGAAAGTGGGGAACGGAGTGTCTTAACTCTAGGTTCCCTCTGCCTACCCTGCTGTGTGCGGGATTACAGCGTGAAACTGATTATGATATGGGTTTATATATGTGATACTAGTACATATGTATATATATATATATGTTATATTTTTTTTTATCTCAATAACAATATTGAAAATTCCCTATTAAACAAAAGCCACATCAATTTCCCAACATCCCCTCAACCACCGACCCTCCCCCCTTATATAGGTAAGTACTATTCTTAATAGAATGCAAAATTATCAAAAACTTCCAACATTCACCTACGTGATGAAGTATAGATAACCAGATAAAGACCCTTGACTATCCAAACGAGTGTTAGGGCGCGTGCGAATGCTCTTTTTATAAGATAAGTCCGTAATTGTTTCCGGTGTAATTAAATTTTAAAGTGTAAAGCTTCACGCTGTATCCCGTATGTAGCAGGATAGCTAGAAGGAGCCTAGTGTTCAGACACTCCGCTTTTTTGAGTTGCAAAACTCAACTACATAGAGCCTCGAGTGAGGAAATGAAAATATTAAATATTTCATTTCCTCGAGTGGGAATCGAACTTACAACCTATCGCGTTTACAGTCGCTCCCTCGCTTGTGCCGCTGCGCACGACTGACCTTAGTTTAAAGTATAAAAAACCACCTGTCGTACTTAAATAGCGTTAAGATTACTTAAAGTAATAAATTTTAATTAAATTCTTTATTCGCACACCGTTTGTTAATTAGTAATTTTATTTATCATTGCTTTGATTTGATATAATCAACAATGAGAAATGATTTTTTTTAAACCATACAATAATCATTGTAGAGAACAGGTTCTTTAACCAGCGATATTCTTTTTTTTTTCAATTTTAATAGATTTATTTGTAAGTTGAGGCCGTCGTGGCGCTGTGACACAAGGTTGTGACTGTAACGCAACGTTTGTGAGTTCGATCTCCACTCGGGAGAATTAAATATTATTTATTAATATTTTTAATTCTTCGCTCTGGCAGCAAATTCAACACGCAATGCCTCGAAAACATCGGTGGAAAGTGAGGAATAGAGTGTCTTGACACTAGGTTCCCTCTGCTACCCTGCTGTATGCGGAAGACAGCGTGAAGCTGATATTTTTTTTTGTTTGTTAAACAAAATTGAATTTTCAGGTAAAAATAATAAATAAATAGCTTTTCAAAACCTTGAACCGCAACTAACATTCACTACCAATAAAAGAAATAAAGACAAAGAATTTTAAAACAATAAAAAGTGAATGTTTCTATGCACTAAACAATACATATAAATCAATATGTTAAAACAATTTATTGGTCGCCACATTGCTCGTACGTTGGTCATAAGGCAAAATGGCGCTATAATTCTCACACTTTTTAAGCTTCACGCTGTATCCCGCACATAGCAAAGTAGAGGAAACCTTAACATATTGGTAGCACACTCTGTTCTAATTACAACACTTTCTTTCTAAACTTTGCGTCGAATTATAAAAGCACTGCGTGTCAAGTGGCGGAACTGAACGCCGCCTTACTCTGCCTTCGCCTTTTTTGTGTATATTTTATTAATAAACTTGAAAACATGTAAACACGCGTAATATCTATCACATTCTGATCATCTCTGTGCTAAACGATCGTTTTAATGAAAATAAAATAAGCTTTTTTGGGAAAAAACAATATTTACAATAAGCAAAAAAGCAAACAAACTTAACACATAACTTCAGTTAAACATCGAATAACTATTGATATTTTGCCACACAGAAAATCACAATTTTATAGGCAAAGGTAACCTAGGAACCTTGTATTAAAACACTAACGTTCCTCACTTTCCGCTGACTTCTGGAGGCATTGCTTATTGAGTGGCGGATGAAGACTTGACAATTAGGGTTCGATCCCCACTCGAGGAGATGAAATATTTAGTTAAATTTGTATTTCCATTTCTTCGCTCTGGTGTCGAGGTTAAGCGCGGCGTTGAGTTCTGCCACTCAATTTATATTCTGAATTCGGCAGAAAGTGGGGAACGGGAGTGTCTTAACACTAGATTCCCTCTGCCTACCCTGCTGTGTGCGGGATACAGCGTGAAGCTGATTGATTTATTTTTTTTGAATAGGATTCCAACCTACAACTTCTATCGCTCATACCTCTACGCCACGTCTGGCCTCAATACAATACAATATACCAACTATTATACAATAACAAATCAATGCGCAATTCGAATCTGCCTACGGATGCGTCACACCGTGGGACCGGCGTAGGCGCACGCCTCACCAAGTCACCACGTGGCCTTGCCTGCGATCGTTAGCCGTAATGACTGAGGATTGACAGGGTCACGATGACTTACTATTTGTTTTACACTTCTACAAATTATGACCTCTGGCTTTATAAATTATCCGAGTTTACGTTTTTTTTTTAGGATTCTGTAGTCTATACTTCAAATAATTATATTTTTTAATAAAAAAAAAAACGAATTCAATTGGATCTTATAATCAGGACCTAAACAAACTCTCATCAAATTGCTCTTGAAGAGGGCTATAGGGATACCTATAATAAAAGAATCATCGAAATTGGTTGTTGTGATATTGAGTTATTTTTTCATTTGTCGCGCACATACTTAATGCAAATTTAAGGCTTATGTGATTTTCCCGTGGATATCATTGTCAGAAATGGACCAAATTAAAATGGGACCTAATGCGATCCAGACCAAGATCGGAACCGATTGGGTGAACACACAGTTAAAAGTTCTAAGATAACTAATATAAAAAAATACACTCAAATTGATAAACTCCTCTTTTTATAGAAGTCGGTTAAAAACAGATTTCTTATAGAATATGTTATTGTCCGTCTGTCCGTCTCTACGTCTATTATTACCCTTTTCTCAAGATCTCGTAAAGATATCTGAAGTATATATCAAATACTTGGGTCTACAGTCACAGAAAGGGTGCACCCATCCAATCCATATTTAAATTTATCAACTTCTATAAATTATAGGAACTTTCCGTTGACCGTTGACAATTATGGAGTTAACACGGAACCCGTCGGTGCGTGATTTCAACTCGCACTTGATCTATTTTTTATTCATAAAGAAAAATATTTTTTTTTTCTGACGTATTAAATATTTTTTCTATATTGTTATGGTAATATAGATTAAATATTTATTTAAATTCCATTTAAAACCAACTTTACATGAATGTTATTATGTTACAGATTATTTGTTTGATTATTATGTAAAAAAAACCAGTAGCTATTAATAGTGTCTCATATTTAAATAATAAAGCTTTTGTTCTTGTTTATAAAAAACCGACATCACCTACAGACATAATTAATTCGAACATTTCGAAAAATGTCATTGGCCATATAATTTGAATTTCAAAAATTATATGAATTTTAAGATATAATATAAATTTAAGCAATATCGTATATTAATCGATAAGTGATTTTATTTTATATTGGCTGTGACTTTATTTGATGTTGTAAAAATTTAAAAAATAGTTACTATGATGATTTGTTGTTATTAATAAGTCATATAGCCCATGCTTTTATGGTTTTTTATTTTTATTTCAAGCTCTTGGATTTCTAATTTAATTTATTAATATTGTACATAATATTAGTTTACAGATGGAAAGTACATTAAAAGAATAACTGTACATTGTAAACTAAAGTTTCATAAAACAGTACATTTAATAAAACAGTTAAGGCAATTTTGCCAAATAAGATATTTTTTTAATACATTTGCCAATTTTTTTCTAATTTATAATTCGATAGAAATTAACACAAATACTTAATGTTAAAAGAAGTTAACCAAAATCCTCTTAGTATTTTAAAGTGTGCGAGCACAAACACAGATTCAAAACTTCTTTTAGACTTTTGCATTGAAAATTGAATGTTCCCAATAATAGAAAGCAATAAGAACCCATTGCCCAACGACAAGACACTCAATTTTCAGATTTCCGCGTGGATTCCAAACAATTCGTGTTGAATGGCGGAAATAAACGCTGTGTTTTGTAATGCTGGAAGAAAAAATATTCCTCTAAGGTATTTCTACATTTTCTTTTTAAATTTTATTTATTTATTTATTTTTGTTGTATTTAAAATAATATTTAAAAGGACTACTCTTTGGATTATCTGAACGTATCCAATGCCACAAGTATAGAACAATAGGGTATTTGAATCACAATCACAAAATTGCGAGGTTTCACGATCATTAGCCATAATGACTTTAGATTGACATTTTCATGACGTCTAAGTACTAAATTAAAGTTTTATTTATTTTATTTTTAAATTAAATATATTATATTCTTTTTTTAATTATAAGAAGTCCGTTTGCCTTATATGGCTATTGAAATGTTCGTTTTACATACAAATTGATCGGTAATTTAAATTCCGCATTAATTTTTATCTTAAACATTAAAAAATAAATATTTTATAAGTACTAAAACGTGTGTCGAGAACTATTTCAATTAAAAAAATAAGATTTTTTTTAAATATGTAGGTATTTCGAGTCGAATATTTAAATAGTCTAATAACTATTAATAAAATTAAAATAATTTTGCCAAAATTCAAACCCATATTTCCACTGATTTAAATCCATGTTCGTCTACAGATAAAGAAAAATGAGTGAGTGATATGTCATTTTATCTTTTATTTAATAACTTTTTTTTACAGCTACACGCTGTATCCCGCATGTAGCAGGGGAG
This sequence comes from Heliconius erato x Heliconius himera, assembly GCA_013421005.1. Taxonomy (NCBI): domain Eukaryota; kingdom Metazoa; phylum Arthropoda; class Insecta; order Lepidoptera; family Nymphalidae; genus Heliconius; species Heliconius erato x Heliconius himera. Next base: position 16,514 of record JAATLQ010035163.1, read on the forward strand.
ACAGATGGACGCTAGTGTTAAGACACTCCGTTCCCCACTTTCCGCCGAATTCTGGAAGCATTGCGTGTTGAGTCGCCACCACGATGGCCTCAACGTTATTATAATTTAATTTTCTAATATATTCGAACCTATTATTATCCTGTAAATCAAAAGATTAATTATGTTATAATATTTGCTATACTGCATTGCGAATTGGATAAATTTACTATGATCTCATGGCGTCTTGTGGCATCGATGACTACAAAACCTTGCAAATTATTGTTGTTCGGCAATAATTGGAAATTACTATTAGCTTTGGATCCAATTACTACGAATATATATAAATTATTTAATAATAATAATGAGGCCAGTCGTGGCGCAGCGGCACAAAGTGTGACTGTAAAACCGACTGGTTGTGGGTTCGATACCCACTTGAGGAGATGAAATATTTACTTTAATTTATATTTCCATTTATTCGCTCTGGTGTCGAGGCAAAACGCGGCGTTCTGCCACTCAACACGCAATGCCTCCAGAATTCGGCAGAAAGTGGGAAGCGGAGTGTCTTAACACTAGGCTCCCTCTGCCTACCCTGCCTACATGCGGGATACAGCGTGAAGCTGAAAAAAAAACAGACAAGCAAACCTTTTTTTAATAAAAACACGCTTCGTAGGATTTGGATTCATTTTCTTATAGTAATTTATAATGTCATACCTACTATAGCAAATGCGTTCAATTATATTATATTCCAATCAATAAATACCTTTGTTGTTACACTGTTCATTCTAGTATAAGTTATGCCTAATCGAAGATTACTAAGAAACTAAGTAATTTACTATGTGCTACAAGCGTAAGTAATGCTGTGACAGATATCGACGTACTGCGTACTGCGGCACGAAGGGTGACTGTAAAATCGACTGGTTGGTGGTTCGATCCCCGCTCGAGGAGATGAAATATTTACTTAAATTTATATTTCCATTTCTTCGCTCTGGTGTCGAGGTTAAGCGCGGCGTTGAGTTCTGCCATTTAACACGCAATGCCTCCAGAATTCGGCAGAAAGTGGGGAACGAAGTGTCTTAACACTAGGTTCCCTCTGCCTATTCTGCTGTGTGCGGAATTCAGCGTGAAGCTGATTTTTTTGTTTAAATTATTTAATAAGTCTCATATTTAGATATATTATTCATCGAAAAATGGAGAACGGAGTGTCTTTATTTTACCGGCTACTTGTGTCTACTTGAAACGGATTTATTTATTTATATTCAAACATAATCATATCAATTTGGGGGTAAATCAAAACTAATCTTGGCATAAATCACTCCATCTTCCACTTCCTACCCTTAAGACACCTTATGTCTTGTTTTTACAGCACTTCCTGCTTGAAACTTCTATTGGGACTAGACAAGTAAAATTTGTAAGTCGAAGCTATCGTTTCGCAGAAGGACAGTGTGAACTACAGTATGGATTTGAATTAGAAATGAATTATTTCATAACACAACGCGGCGTTAAGTTTTGCCACTCTATAAGCAATGTCTCAAATTTGGGCGGCAAGTGGACAACGACATATCTTGACATTAAGTTCTATCTACCTTTGTGTATATGGGAAACAAAAACTGATATATTTCAATTTCGATTAATGTCAATAGTCATAACCGATACTGCAAGGTTGTCAAAATCGATATTTCATAGTAGTATCGATATTCTCCGAGTGAAATTGGACTCCCCATTAATCATGCAAGCAAGCATTCTACGACATCCAAGACCTAACCTATTTTAAAAACTAACTCTAGTCTATATTATGTGTTTTTTTATAAATCAGCTTCACGCTGTATCCCGCTCACAGCAGGGTAGGCAGAGGAAATCTAGTGTTACGACACTCCATTCTCCACTTTCTACCGAATTCTGGAAGCATTGCGTGTTGAGTGGCAGAACTCAATGCCGCGCTTAACCTCGACACCAGAGCGAATGAATGGAAATATAAATTTAAGTAAATATTTCATCTCCTCGAGTGGGGATCGAAGCAACAACCAGTCGGTTTTTACAGTCACACCTCGTGCCGCTGCGCCACGACTGGTATCAATAAAAAATAAAAAAAACCACTAGCATTTTATAACTTAAATCATATTTTATCTTCTGTAATTGCATTTAGTACTTTGATATATAATTATTAAATTAGCATATCTAACTGTCTTACGCCTCAATTAAATATTTAATTGTAATCTTATCATCTAATAGCGGCTTATTATATCGTATTAAGCACAAGGATTGACATAACGTAAGTCATTGTGACGTCTTCGTGGCTAGAAAATGCCATAACTTAAGCAAAATGAATATCAACAATATATGTTTATTTTTTTTCAACTGGGGAACGGAGTGTCTTAATAAATAAAACGGAGTGTCTTAATAAATGCCCTGCTGCGTGCGGGATACAGCGTGAAGCTGATTTGATTTGATTTTTTTTCAACTTCACGGAATTTTCCGCATCCTAGTAGGATATGCAGAGGAAAGTCAGTGTTAAGTTTTTTGTGTGGTTCATATAATAATATCATCCTCCAAATAGAGAATAAACCCGCAACTATCATGTTTACAATCCGACCCTGTCCTACTGGGCCAAATGGGCACTCAACGCCGCGCTTTGCCTCATTATCCTAGCGCGTAAATAAAAATATTAATACGTCATTGCCTTGAGTGGAAATGGAACCCACAATATGTTGCGTTTACGGTACACTTGTGTCCGTGCACCACAACTGGCCTCAAAAAAAATTAAATACGAGTATATATAAATCCCAGGCCAGAGGCCAGTCATGGCGCTGGGGCACAAAGTGTGACTGTAATACCGACTGATTGTGGGTTCGGTCCCCACTCGAGGAGATGAAATATTTATTTAAATTTATATATCCATTTCTTCGCTCTGGTGTCGATGTAAAACACGGTGTTGAGTTCTGCCACTCAACACGTAATGCCTCCATAATTCAGCAGAAAATTGGGAACGGAGTGTCTTAACATTAGGTTTCCTTTGCCTACCCTGCTGTGTGCGGGATACAGCGTGAAGCTGAAAAAAAAATACATTAATCAACATTAGTTAATTATTAGTATATTCGACCTAGTTAAATAAATAGCAATGCTTAGATATCCAGCACAATATATAGTCTTTAGATTCTCGAAATCGTTTAAAATGTTTACAATGTAACTTTACATACCATGGCTTTGTTGCAATTACCATATTTAACTTTGTATGCTTTTTGTTTAGTGTTGTTTTAAACTAGGTTAAAGTTATTTCATAGGCAACTAAACAAGTACTAATTTTTAACAAATAAAAACTGATTCCCACCGGATGCCATAATCAGGACTTTACCAAAGTCTCATAAAACTGCCCTTGAAGTGTATCTTTTCCAATAAAAAATGACGTTATGTTGAGTTATTCGTCCATTTACCGCGCATATATCATGCAAATTTAAGACTTATGTGATTTTTCATGAATAACATTGTTAGAAATTGACCAAATTAAAATGGGACCACACGGAAAGAACCAGCTTTCAAATAAAAAAAGAATTATCAAAATCGGCTCACCTAATCAAAAGTTCTGAGGTAACAAACATAAAAAAATACAACCGAATTGATAACCTCCTCCTACTTATGGAAGTCGGTTAAACAATAGTTACAGATTATTTCAATACACAAATAAATACGCGCAAAACGCAACATCTCGTCAGTCGCCAGTCGTGGCGCAGCGGCACAAAGTGTGACTGTAAAACCGGCTAGTTGTGGGTTCGATTACCACTCGAGGAGATGAAATATTTAATTAAATTTATATTTCCATTTCTTCGCTCTGATGTCGAGGTTAAGTGCAGCGTTGATTTCTGCCACTCAACACGCAATGCCTCCAGAATTCGGCAGAAAGTGGGGAACGGAATGTCTTAACACTGGGTTCCCTCTGCCTACCCTGCTGTGTGCGGGATACAGCGTGAAGCTGATTTTATTTAGTATTGTATAACGCCTGTACATCTAAATATGACCTTCAAAGACAAAGCCTTGCATTATCTGACAGTATCTGTAATGTATGTATTCAATAGGCGACAGTACTAAAAGCAATTTATTACCTCAAACATTAGTAAATTGATAGTGGTGTATAGTTAATTTGAAATTAAATACCTTAGTCTTTAGACATAGTAGCACAAGTGTGTGGTTGTAATGACGCGACTGGTTGTGGGTTCGATCCCCACTTGAGAAAACTAAATATTTATTTAAATTTATATTTTGATTTTTTCGCTCTGGTATTGAGACAAAGGGTGGAGTTGCGTTCCGCCACTCAACACACAATGTCTTCGGAATTCGGCGGAAAGTGGGGAACAGAGTGTCTTAACACTAGGTTCCCTCTACCTACCCTGCTGTGGGCAGGATACAGCGTAAAGTTGATTTGATTTTAATTAAACTGTAAATATTATCCAAAATATAGTCGCAAGTCTCACGTACCTACTGTTGATCAAAACAAAAGGACATGGGAAAGAAAACCATGAATGAGTCCCATTCATGAAATTCTATTCTTTAGAAACGGTGCGAATATAAAAAATAATAAGGTAGTGTTTAATTGAACGTTTAATATAAATTGCAGCTACCTATCTCGCACATAACAGGGTAGGCGGAGGGAACCTGGGAACCTATTGTTATAACTCCCATATAGACACTTCCATTCTCCACAAATTAAAAAAAATCTATATTTTTTTTATTATAGACTTATGAGTTAAGAGTGACACAACGGGAGGAAGTGCAAAGGCAGTAATTAGTTGTATATTAAAATAATTCTCAGTTTAAAAATGTGCGAATATTGTTATATTATTATTTATATAGAGGTCTCTATACAAAATAAATTTCTATTATTATTAAGCCAGTTGTAGCGCAGGGGCACAAAGTGTGACTGTAAAACCGACTGGCTGTGGGTTCGATATCCCACTCGAGAAAGTGAAATATTTATTTATAATTTCATTTTCTTCGCTTTGGTTCCGCCACTCAACACGCAATGCCTCCAGAACTTGATGGAAAGTGGCGAATGGAGTGTCTTAACACTAGATTCCCTCTGACCACCGTGATAGGTGCAGGATACAGCGTGAAGATGATTCCTTTGATTATTTATCTTTATATATTATTGGCTAATTTTTAACTATCTACTCTTTACTTATCAGTTTACTACTTCAGCTACTTACTTCAATTAAAATTTGAACCCACAACCACCAGTAGATTATATTAAATTAAAAAAATGCGCTTATAACAAAAATGTACGTTGAATTGATAAATAACTACTATCACTATAATGAATTTTTAATATAATACAATTATTTTAATTATTTCTGAGCTAGTATTACAGAAATTTATAAGCTATATTTCTTTTCACTTTTTTTTCTTCCATATAAGCTAGGAAGAGGGGGTTCTCTCTTAATGTTAAGATATTCCGTACAGAATGTACTTGAGAAATAAATTAATTAAATCATTAATTTCCCCGATTGCGAATCGATCTCAAAACCATCACATACCACTGCGCCACGAAAGCATCAATAAAAAAATAAACAAAATAAAAATAAATCAGCTTCACGCTGTATCCCGCACATAGCAGGGTAGGCAGAGGGAACCTAGTGTTAAGACACTCCGTTCCCCACTTTCTGCCGAATTCTGGAGGCATTGCGTGTTGAGTGGCAGAACTCAACGCCGCGCTTAACCTCGACACCAGAGCAAAGAAATGGAAATATAAATTTAAGTAAATATTTCATCTCCTCGAGTGGGGATCGAACCCACAACCAGTCGGTTTTGCAGTCACACCTCGTGCCGCTGCGCCACGACTGGCCTCAAAAAAATAAATCATACCATATAAGGCAACATTTCTAAATATGACAGACTACCACTATTTAATAATACATTACATTACGAAACGACGCATCGCGAAGATGTCTGAACGGTTACGTATCGCCTGCGCCTGCGCATGCTCATACCTTAGGTTACCTAATTTTAGTGTTTTGTTGCGTGGGCTGCGTTCATTGTTATTTTGATTTACACTCATAGATATGATATGGTTAAGTAATATTTGAATTGATAGATTAAAATTTAATTTGTGTTTTGTAAGAGGTAATACTTTTTTTTTGTATTTTTTTTTATCATTTTTAACTGGTCGGTTTCCAGGAGGCGCGAGTTCGAGTCCAAATTTTTATACGTTTTCTACATAAATAGATTTTTTTGGATTATAAATTTATGCCTGACCAGTGATGGCGCAGGAGCAGCGTGTGACTGTAAAGGATAGGTTGTGTGTTCAATTTCCACTCGACGAAATTAAATATTTAATTCATTTCTTCGCTCTGATGTCGAAGCAAAATGGTAAGTTGAGTTCCGCCACACAACACGCAATGCCTCAATGCCCAATTTCAAGGAAAGTGGAGAGCGGAGTGTCTTAACTCTATGCTCCGTCTGCCTATCCTCCTAAATGCGTAGTACAGCGCGAAGCTCGAATAAAATTTATAAATAACAATAAAACAAAACTCTTTCTAGAACAAAGCTATTATGCCAATTTTTCTAATCTTCAAATGTATCCCACACATAGCAGAGAACGTGTGCATAGAGAACTTTAGAACCTTATTTTAAAATACTCCGTTCCCATTAAGACACTTACAATCCCTACTTTCCACTGAATTCTAAAGGCATTGTGTATTGAGTTTTGCCAAAAGTTATTTTTTGTTAGGATTAAGTTGATGTATTTACATAGCATTAAGCAAGTACTTGTCGGCACTGATATAAAACATATTTTAATTTAAAATCACACACAAAAACAGTCATAAATTAAAAATCTCCATTAGAAAACGTCTCAATCAGCTGTAATACTAAAATAATTAACAAACAATAGATACACAAAGTTACACTCCATCATTCTAATACTTGTCATTCTAAATAATAAAACTCTTTTGAATCTATCAAAACATTTGTTAACAAAGCTCCCACGTTTTAGCCGCTCTTTTTTAAATATAAAAAAACAGCTTCACGCTGTATCCCGCACACAGCAAGGTATGCAGAGGGAATCTAGAGTTAAGACACTCCGTTCCTCATTTTCCACGGAATTCTGAAGGTACTCCGTGTTGAGTGGTGGAACTCAACGCCGCAGTTTGCTTCGAAACCAGAAGCGAAGAAATGAAAATGTAAATTTAAATGAATGTTATATTTTCTCGGGTGGAGATCGAACCCACAACCAGTCACGACTCGTCCTGCGCCACGACTGGCCAGTGCCAGAGTGCAGTAAGTTATATTAGCGAGACAGGTCCCAACTGTACGACGATGTCGACGGCATTAGAAGATATTATTATTAGAATTTAAATAAATATCAGTTTCAAGTTAAATGCGAAGTACAATATAATAATAGTATTCCATATAGAAAGTAACATAAAAAGTTAATTTCTAATAGAAAAACTTATACAATTACTTAGATAACTTTGTTAAAACTCTCCGTTTTCTACGTTCACTTCAATAATACAAAAAATATAATATAAACACTTATTTAAACCATTACTTTAAACTAAATCGAGATAACCAGCCAGCAATAAATCACTTCAATGTTGGATATTATTTAAAATGCATTTGTTTATCGTCGCACTGTATTACACACACAGCAGAATAGGCAGATGGAATCTAGTATTAAGACACCACGTTCCAAAGTCTCCAAGCATTGCATATTGAGTGGCGGAACTCAACGCCGCGCTTTACCCCGAAACCAGAGCGAGCAAAATGAAAATATTACATATTTAATTTCCTCCAATCGAACCCACAACCTGTCACGTTCACAATCACACTTCGTGCCTCTATGCCAAATGGAAAAATGCATACCTTTCAAATTCATAATTCTAGTAGCTTTCAAATAACACAATTAATATATACGTACGTAGTATATTCTACTTTATACAACAAATTTTTACCGCTACATAACTTAAGAAGACTCAAACAACGGAGAGAGAACCTAAAATCCTTCACCGATGATTTCAAATAAGAATTTCAAATTGTACTTACTTGTAATGTAGAGAATCGACAAATATGAACTCTATTTTCAGAAAATAGAGTCTCTTTTCTCTTTTATTACTACTAAAGCCTTTTAGCGCAGCTTTAGTGGAAAATTAACTTTATTTTCTGTTTAATTTGGTTTAAAATCGTATGTTTGTGTAGATATGTTTTAATAATAACCTGTTCTGTGGACGCCGTGGGAACGGAGTCGGATATGCGAGGTAAAAATGGCTGTCGGAACAGACTGCAATAGTCCAATTTCTGCCTTTTACTTAGATTATGTTTGAGCATAAAAACGTGTTTAGGTATCTCAGCGGATGTCGTACAGTTTAGTCATTTTAACATATTCTATATAAAGTATTTAGTTTCCTTTTTCTAATAGTAGGAAGTGGATTGTATGAATAATTGATTTTAATAAATCAAATAAATCAGCTTCACGCTGTATCCCGCACACAGCAGAGGCAGAGGGAACCTAGTGTTAAGACACTCCGTTCCCCACTTTCTGTCGAATTCTGGAGGTATTGCGTGTTGAGTGGCAGAACTCAACGGCGCACTTAGCCTCGACACCAGAGCGAAGAAATGGAAATATAAATTTAAGTAAATATTTCATCTCCTCAAGTGGGGATCGAACCCACAACCAGTCGTTTTTATAGTCACACTTCGTGCCGCTGCAATTTCATAAAAAAAAATAAAAAAATTAAATTAGCTTCACGCTGTATCCCGCACACAGCAGGGTAGGCAGAGGGAACCTAGTGGTGTTAAGACACTCCGTTCCCCACTTTCTGCCGATTTCTGGAGGCATTGCGTGTTGAGTGGCAGAACTCAACGCCGCGCTTAACCTCGACACCAGAGCGAAGAAATGGAAATATAAATTTAAGTAAATATTTCATCTCCTCGAGTGGGAATCGAACCCAGAACCAGTCGGTTTTGCAGTCACACCTCGTGCCGCTGCGCCACGACCGGCCTCTATATCTGCAATTTAATAACTTTTTAAAAATGTTTATTTGTTTTACTTTTCAGTTGATCTTTACTTATTATAATATTAAAGTATAAACATTCTTTAATGATGTATTTTCTTATGTTTGTATCTAATTTGGTGCACCTTTCTAATTTTATTCGAAATAACTAGTATTTTTAAACGTAAGAACTCTGTTTAAGTGTCAAACTTTTTGTGTAGAATTTAATATATAAATTTTCGCTGTTCTTCCACATGTCGAGAGTAAATGATTTGGTGCTGGCTCAGTGGATGACAGCGTCTGTCTGTTCGGTCGTCGTTGGTTCGAAATTCCGTCATTCAACAACTAATATATTGCAAATTCGACGGATAATGAAGAATAGAGTGTCTTAACACTACATATAATCAGCTTACTCTGCTATGAGGAAGAATCATGAGACTGTATTTCTCTTACTAATTTATTTTCTGTTTGGTCCGATTTCGTTTCCCAGCAAATGGCTTGTTAATATATTTGCCCCAAAAACATAGTAATTCCATAATGTAAAGAAGAATTATAAATTATTATATAAATAAAACTGACTAAGTTTGTGTGTAATAATATGAAAACATATTATTTTAATGACTTAGTCGTTCAATCGTATTTGTATGGGTTGTAAGAGTTACTTTGTCTCGATTATAATATTTTGCAAAGATATAATCATTTGTAATATAAAAAATGCAAATCTTATTAACAAAATATACTTGAGATATTTTGTTTTAAAAAACACATTTCTTGCAATGGCTTAAATAAACAATTGAAGTAAAAATCTCACAATTAATATTTAAATTAAATATACAGTTTAGTGATGAGTAATTCAAAGTCATACTTTATGGTACATTCTTATTTCTGTAAAAAAATAAGTAAACCTTTATTTTATACTACATGCAAAACTGAAGAGTTTGTTTGGTTGAACGTTCTTATCTCAGGAACTATTGGGAGCTGAAAAAAAATGTATTGGATTCTATATATTATATCACGTTAATAGTTTCTCTCTGTACCTACACTCAGACTTACTTCGGGCACTTAAGTTGTGTCTTGTCATTTGTGTACACAACTTTCAATAATCTAACAATTACAGCATGTATAACAAAAATTACAGTATAGAAGATCATATATTTTTCTCATACATTTTTATGCGTTAGAAAATAAATAAAGGGAACAAAAGGGAGGGAACTTAGTGTTAAGACACTCTGTAGTAGTAGGGAGTGGTGCGTTCTGGCTCATTAAATTGTTCGCCTTATCAATCAAAATTTTCCGCGGATTTTCTCGCGGGTCGCGGTTTTGATTAATTAATTGACCGCGGATTAAATTGATTACCCCAGTTCCGCGGATTTTTTCGCGGTTAGTACCCGCCATAGTTTCGTGTCTTTTCATAGAGTAGTAGGGAGTGGTGCGTTCTGGCTCATTAAATTGATCGCCTTATCAATCAAAATTTTCCGCGGATTTTCTCGCGGGTCGCGGTTTTGATTAATTAATTGACCGCGGATTAAATTGATTACCCCGCGTCCGCGGATTTTTTCGCGGTTAGTACCCGCCATAGTTTCGTGTCTTTTCATAGAGTAGTAGGGAGTGGTGCGTTCTGGCTCATTAAATTGATCGCCTT
>JAATLQ010035164.1:0-27119 GCA_013421005.1 Heliconius erato x Heliconius himera
AACCGACTTGGTATTACATGGATCTCACAACTTTTTATGGTAGAAAGACTGAGCTGCGAGACTTGGGTTTTTTACAGGATGTTTTTGATGGCATCTCACTTCTTTTTGTAGAGTCCTACTTTTTGGTACCTATTACACTTATTATTTTCTATTATACAGTAAAAATGATTCATTAACTGCAAATGTAACCTTGTAATCCTATACATTTATATGGGATTACAAAGTTATTCATGCAGTTGATGTATTTGGAAAACTGGACTGAAATTACAAAATATTTAAGTTTTCCCATGATTAAGACACTAAACTCGATTTGTATTCCAAATTTGAAGCTTCTATGTCTGCTAGAAGTGCCTTGGACTTTTGATGATCGGTGAGTCAGTCAGTGAGTGACAAAATTTAGAAACTTTAACAAGCTGTCATTCTTAAACTACTGGTTCAAATTGACTGAAATTTTAAATATACCGTGTTTATATTATGCCTGATTAGTTACTGAAAATTCAGGTTTCTTGTTTTATCCACAACGAAGTTATAGGGGGTCGAAAATGGCCTGAATTGCTTCGAGAAAAGGATGGTACGGCCGTGCCGCTGTTTTTTGCTCGACTTGGCGGGGGCACTGCCGTGCCCCCAGATATTACTATCAAGTTTCATCGAAATCGGTTACGTAGTTTTTGCATCAAAATGGAAAAGACGTTTAATCCTTCAATCAACATCCATAGTGTATAGTTGATCTGAGGTTTTATCTTTACAAACTTTGACATTCATAATATTAGTAGGATTTATCGCAGCGCCACAACGTCTCATCATAATCGCGGCGGTTGTGAGTTCGATTCCCATTCGTAAATATAAATAATTTTCATTTCCTTGCTTTTATAACAAGATTATTATGATTACGTTCTACCTAAGTTTATAATAAATGAAAATTTTAAAAAACAAACCACAATAAATATATTTTAAATAGTTTTAACCTGCTATACTGTTTTATACTTTCTGCATACGCTACGGCCATTACGAAATTCCATAATTCAAAGGCAATATTAATAAAAAAAAAACAGTTTTTAAATTTGATTCATCATTCTTTTAACTCAGCAGTTCGGAATAGTGGTTAAATGTATATTTGGAATAATTTTACTGAATAAATCATATTATAATGCAGTATTGCACACTCTGCTCACTCTGGCTACCCATTAGAAATAAACCGTGAAACTAAATAGAAAAACAATATCTTATTCTAGTCGAGTTTATTTAAATTATGGAATTTTGTAATAGTATTTTTTTTATTAAACTTATTAACCTAATATTTTTTTATTATTCCTTGTACTTATATACACCATTTCTCTATCTAAATTTGTCTTTCCCTTTGCTTTAGATCTAGGTTGCCAGAGATAGCTACACAACTCTTTTTTTACATATAAAACTGACACTTTGTTCCCCATTTACCGCCGATTTCTGGAGCCATTCCCCTTCGAGTGACTGCCAGTTTCGCGATCATTTGGAAAGCAAGGCCAAGTTGGCCTCGAAGAGACTGGGGGTCATTAACAGAGCGAGACGGTACTTCACGCCAAAACACCGATTAGTCCTATATAGGGCCCAGGCTCGGCCTCATATGGAGTACTATTCTCATCTCTGGGCTGGTGCACCCCAGTATCAGCATGAACCATTTGATCGCATACAATGTAGATCCATTTGAATCATTGGGGACCCAATGACATGTAAAAGGCTTGACATTTTGGCTTTGCGTAGAGAGACGTCTCCTCGCTGTGCGTTCTCTACCGCATTTGTCACGGGGAGTGTTCTGAAGAACTGTTTGACCTGTTACCTGCCGCCGAATTTTCTAACCGCACTGTACGCCATAAGCTAAAATATCATCCACACCACCTGGATACGTGGCAATCTATGCACTCACCGCACTACTATGCGGTTTCGTAGGAACTTCTTTCCACGCGCCATGGAACTGTGGAATGGCCTACCCGCGACAGTGTTTCCAGATCGATATGACATGGGTACCTATAAAAAGCGCGTCTATCTCCACCTTAAAGGCCGGCAACGCACCTGTAGCTCCTCTGGTGTTGCACGGGGTCGTGGGCGGCGGTGATCACTTACCATCAGGTGACCCGAACACTCGTTTGCCTTGTCCTTTTCCATAAAAAAAAGCCATTGCGTGTTATGTGGCGGAACTCAACGACGCCCTTTGCCTCAACACCAGAACGAAGAAACAGACAAGAACATATAAATTTATATAAATATTTAATATCCTCGAGTGTGGATCGAACCCATAACCAGTCGCGTTTACAGTCACATTTTGTGCCTCTGCGCCAGGATTGCCCTCATTTTTTAACATATCTTTATAGTTTTTAGGGTTTTAAACCACAAAAACGGGATCCAAAGTACGGAATATGTAAAATTGATCACGTGGAGCTATCAAGCTAAAATTAATATCAAATGTTTAAGTGTACAGACCCATAGAGCACAAAAAAAAATAAAGCTTCTAAATCAACACAATCAAAGAAATGCACATTTATACATAGTATATTTTGCATAGCTGTATTTTGTACCAAAAACCCGAATTTAAAAGAATTTTCAATATATTACTTAAAAGGGGAAAACATTGAAAGATTTCACACAAAACATGGTCATTAGCGGCCGAGCGGTGGGAGGGAAAGGGTTACTTGGCAATTATTTTTCGCTGACTCCATTTGAGCTTTTAAAAGCTCAGGATTTCGAGCTTTTACTTTACAATGTATACGTACATGAAAAAGGTCGTTAGCACATGATTTAATTTAATTTGTTTATGGCAGTATGTGGGTGATATAGCTTGCTTTACTTAATAATATTAGTAGGCAAAAAATTATACAGAGTTTAGTTTAAAATGATACAAGATAAATATTAAATATTCATAAATAATACATGTTGATACTATTTCAATAGTCAAATAGTAGGGGTAAGATTTAACCATTTAACAGGTGAAGAATTTCATCGAGGTAAGTCTTCCATACAGTAGACCCACAGTAGGTTGTGAGTGCCAATTCAAAACCTACTGTACCTCCTCAAACCTCAATTTGAATTTGTCAGTCAGAAAGTATGCAACGGAGTAAGGATTATACAGGTGTAAGAGTTAAGCTGCAATAAATAAAGGTAGCTGCAAAAATTAAAGGGGAGGGGGAAATAGTTCACATAGACTTACCATTTTTTTACAGTATTACAGTATTTTATTTTATACGTTTTCTATATAAAAAATATTGTCTTCCTATAAACAACCATTGCACTGTGAATGATAGAAATTCACATTAAGGAACACCTTGTATAAGCAAAATATTAAAAAAATCAATAAACCACACTCAATTTGCCTTTATTATATAGATACGTAATTTTATGTCCCATAAAACTAAACAAAATCGTGCTAAGATCACCAAAAACAAGAGTTTATATGAAAATGTAGCTTTTTCCCTTGTGATAAGGTTCCATTTTTGAAATTTGTAGTGAGATTATTACTTAAAGCCTACAGTGTTAGAGTTTATTTTGCAACCTGCTATTAAATAGACCTATATTAACAATACTAACTTATATTTGGTAAACATTCTTTTTTTTGTCTTTTTTTTATTAAGTACGCAGACGTGTCTTAACCTAGTGTTAAGACACTTCCATTCCCTATCTTCCGCCGTATTCTGAAGTCAGAGCGTGTTGACTGGCAGAACTCAACGCCGCGCTCTGCCTCATAACCAGAGCGAGGGAATGAAATATTTAACATTTTGAAGTGCGAATAGAACCTACAACCGTAGCGACTATAGTCGAACGTTTGAACCCTTGCGCCAGGACTAGCCTCAATTAAATTTAATTAATTACTAACATTCAATAAACTCTTGAAAATGCATAATTTACTACCTCCGAAATAAATAGCATCCCGCGTTTCCTAGCAACTCTTGTTTAATATACTAAGTTTGGACGGCAGCCATTATTCTAGTTTTCGGCTGACTCAATCCTACTTTGGCTTGAGTTGATGAAAACTTGAGAACTTGAGCTTATACTGTGTTTATATAAAAATGTTAATAACAATAGTTGTTTTCTCCACAGCTTATGCGAATTCTGTATGAAAATGGGACTGAGTCTCTTGTTTTTCGGTTTCACGTCGTATAATATTAAGACACTCCGTTTTCCACTTTCCTCCAGATTTCGATTTCGAGGCATTGTGTGTTGTGCAGTGGAATTAAACGCTGTGCTTTACATTATTACCAGAGCGAGGTAATTTAAATATTCATCCTACAGCGCTGTGATAAACTACTTTTTAAAAAAATATATTTTTCTTTCTTCACGAACAGTCAGGTACGGTGACAAGTAACTGATTTCTTCTGAATAGCTTACAAAATTGAGTGGTACTTAATTTTTGTAATAAACCTTTAAAACATATTTAAAATCTTGATTAATATCTATAAAAACAACACATTATATGATCGTTTTAAAATAACTAGCGGGGTAGTCAGAGAGAAGGGAGCGCCAAACGCTACGGTCTCTACATACCTCTTTCGCCTCGTCCACTGTCATCAACTTGTATCAACTGTATCTTTGATTCTGTATTTTCGAAGGTAAACCGAGGTAAATTATTTTTTTTTCTAAGAAAAGTCAGTTGAAAATACCTCGAGTAATACAAAGAAAATGAAAAATAAAATCCATCTTTTTACCCACGCAACAAAATGTATATCCTCATAATAAATTCCTTCTGCTCCGCCCGAGGACTATGATTTACGTCATTTAAGATTGCTCTTATTCCCATAGCTAGGAATTTATTTTCTATCAATAAAACTAGTATCAACTTGTTTTAGAGCGCAACGGGTTGTGGGTTTTCCGTTTAGGAGAATGAATTAGTTTTATTTCCCTCGTTCTGGTGGCAAGGCAAAACGCGGTGTTATGTTACGACACTCAACACGTAATGTCTCGAAAATTGGAAGGAAAGCTGCCCGTCTTTTTGGGTATTCTTAACTAGGTTTACTAGCGGTTTCCCCTGCCTAGTCATTTCAGTTTCCACTCGAGAATTAAATATTTACTATTTTCTTTTCTTCCTGGCAAAACGTGGCTTTCAGTTTCGCTACTTAACACGCAATACCTCAAGTATTCGGTGAAAAATGGGTAACAGAAATGCCTTAATGGGAAGACACTCGTCTTAACACTCCCAGGTTCCCTCTGCCTACTCTTCTATATACGGAATACAGTGTGGAGCTAACATACATATAAAATATCTAGTTAAATCACACTGTCTATTAGTGAAAACCGCATCAAAATCAAATATATTGTCTTACATAGATATAGATATAAATATAGATAAAGATTGAAGTCTTTTTATTAAAACCGTACTCTTCTCTTTAACTCTTTCGAGCAGTTAGGAAGTAGCTTGTTAGTTTAGCCGGTCAATTCAATTGCACTTCGATTTGAGATGCACTCTAGATTTTTAGAGCAAATTTTCTCAGTACTTTCAACAGTTTTAAAAGGTTATTATTTAAGGTATTTTCACAATTTTTCGAAGAAAATTGTGTTTTAGTATTAGAACGGCTAAGCTGTTATTAGTTATTTTTAGTAAAATCCATTTAGATTTTAAAATAGATTAAAGTAAGAAAATATAAAAAGCTAGGGAACCTAGTAGCTAGGGAACCTAATAGTTAGCATTTTAGTATTGCTGCTTAACACGCAATAAAATCGGGGCATCTTCAAAATTTGTTTCCCTCTTTCTATCCTGCTATATGCGGGCTACAGCGTGAAAAAATCATATTGCATAATTCAATTATCCTACATCCAGCATTTCTCATTCTAGTAATAACACAAAAGAAGTAATTTCCTTTTAAAAGGGCTTGGATACGACAATTTTATTATTGTCGTGCCTTCAATAAGTGTTTTGAGGGCTCATAATATATTTTTTTAATATCAGCTATCAGTCGTGGCTCAGCGGCATAGCATCTGACTGTGAATAAGGATATGTATTCGATTCCCACTCAGGCGAATGAATTGTTTTCATTTTAATACTCAAGAAGACGAAGCGTGGCGTTCAGTTTCGCCACACAATACGCAAAGTATCTAAAATTTGACAGAATGGGGGAAACTAAAAGACTTAAAGCTAGATCCCCACTGCCTGCCCTGATATATGTTGGAAACAGCGTGACATTTAAAAAATTAAGTCAAATTATGAAATACTTTAGGAGTTTCCATTAATTTTGTTCTTAGTTTCATTGTTTTACCCTTATAGCAGGATAGGTCATCCGTTTTACTACAGCTTAATCAAAGCTGGAGTCGTTGTCGTCGTCCAGTTGCGTCTCCATTGAAATTGGCAGTGTGGATAGGTTAGAGCGTGTATGGACGCACAGTAAGAGAAGATCTTCCAAAATTCCTTCGTTTATTTTTATGAACGGGAAAATACTAAAATTTTCTATTTTAAAACCGACACAAAGACAAAATTGCGGGCGATGACTAATAAAATACATGTAGATATTTGTATATAAATTTAACTACCGCCCACTATTTTCTTAGTATTATCCTTAGAATTGAGTAAAAACTGTACATATTTTCACATTAATCAGTAATATTTATCATAATAATATAAATAAATAATGTACTGAGTTACAGATGAAAAGATTCATATATTAGTTTAAATTGTAAACTAACTGTCAGTAATAAACATGGAAGCATATACATTTTTAAAATTACAAGTATTACAGTGAAATCTGCTTCACGCAGATACACCCCGCACACAGTAGGATAGGCAGAGGGAACCTAGTGTTAAGATACACCGTTTCCCACATTCCGCTAAAATCTGAAGGCATTGTGTTGAGTGGGGGAACTCAATGCCGCGCTTTGCCTCGATTCCAAAGCAAAGAAATTAAAATAAATATTTCATTTCCTCGAATGGGGATCGAACCCACAACCAGTCTATTTTACAGTCACACTTTG
Source organism: Heliconius erato x Heliconius himera (assembly GCA_013421005.1). Taxonomy (NCBI): domain Eukaryota; kingdom Metazoa; phylum Arthropoda; class Insecta; order Lepidoptera; family Nymphalidae; genus Heliconius; species Heliconius erato x Heliconius himera. Next base: position 6,928 of record JAATLQ010035164.1, read on the forward strand.
CTCCGCGCCACGAATGGCCTCAGTATTGATAAGACGGTCAAGTGCGAGATCGGGTAATACATTAGCACTAACTATAGTTAAATATACTATATAGCTTATATCATCAACCTCCCATAAGATCATAAGATCATTTTCAGCTTCAAGCTGTATCCCGTATATAGTAGGGTACGCAGAGGGAATCTAGTGGCAAAGACACTGTTGTTTTACACTTTCCGTTGAATTTTCGAGGCATTGCGTGTCGAGTGGTGGAACTCAAAGTAAAGTAAAAATATTGTCGGAGGAACCAACAAATCAGACACAAAATCTTCATCAGCTTTTACAATAAATTTATTTACACTTGTTATATACACATATACTCTCGTAGTCACAATATTGAAATATGAATTGTAATGACAAGTTGTCTTGACAATATCTTAGAACGTAATGAACATGAGTGTTCGTTCGTGTCGTTTGTGCTTATATTGGAAATCCACCGGAAAAGACGCAGCACACTACCGCCACTTAATACAATCGATAATGGAAACAATATCAAATGACGTACTCGTAATTACAGTGACACCTATTACTACATTATAAGTAATTTATGCTAACAATAATGATTCCCCCGAGTGAGAATCAAACCCACAACCGTTGCATTTACAGTTAGGCTATATATCGAATTTCTACGTAGTTAACCATAAGGTAGTTTTAGATTTATTAGTTTACTATCGGGCGGCGAGCCTCGGTCAGTGTAAATACGATTATTCCATATAACTTGGCTTACCTATAATAGGTGGCATATCTACATGGAAACATATTTGTATACATATTTTTTAATTTCAAAATTTATCCTATAGCAGGGCCAGCGGAGAGAATCTTGTCTTAAGACACTCTGATCTCCGCTCTTAGCCCATATAAAACATTTACGTTATTGAGTGATTGAGAGACGACGTATAAACAAAACAACATGGCTTTAAACGCTAAAGTTTGGCAGATGGAAAAAGAAGGAATTTGATAAGGAAGTGTAAGACAGCACTAAAAGGAGAATATTTTCCTATGGAAACAGAATTCCATTTTTGGTCCAAAAAACCTGGGGAACCTATCCATTACGAGCCTTACAAAACGTCCCTTACCTAGTTTCTGTCGGATTCTGGAGGCATTGCGTGTTGAGTGGCAGAACTCAACGCCGGGCTTTGCCTTGCTACCAGAGCGAGAATATGAAAATCTTGAAAATTTCATTTCTCCGAGCGGGAATCGAACCCATAACCATCGAGTTTACAGTCACAACGTGCCACAGGGCCACGACGGCCTTAAATCTTACTTATTATGATAACAAATCTACGAATAATAATATATTATAAAGAATAATAAAATATTCATAAAATTGTGATACACAAAGAAACAGTAGGAGCTGCAAAATGAAAAATAAATTGCGTACGAATATTATTAAACGATGTTATTACAGCACAAGTGTTTTTGTATTCACATTCATTTCTTTGTGGATATTAAATGTATTTTTTTACTACTTAAATGTATTTTATATTATTTTCATTTTCCCGGAATTCAACGCCGCGCTATATCTACCATATATAGTGCGGCGCTGAGTTCCGCTGCTTAGCACGTAATGTTTTTAAAATTGGATAGAAAGTAGACTATGCCTATTCTACTATGGCGGAAAAAGACTAAAGCTAACACTCAATTCAACTCTGAAAAATTAAAAAATATAATATATTCGAGGTAAAACGCAGCATTGAATTTCGCCCCTTATCACGCAATACCTCCAAAATTCGGCGAAAAGTGGAGAACGGAGTGTCTTAACACTAGGTTCCTCTGCCTATCTTACTGTGTGCGGGATACAGCGAGAAGCTGAATATTTATTAAGTACATAACAGTAAAAACAACCAATTAGTATTTATTAATTAGTAATTAAACAAATTTCCATCAATACAATTTAATAATTAAAGATAAAGCAAGTGTCCAATAACACTAAAAAATCGATCAAATGCGAGTCGCACATGTATTCTAAGGGTTCTGAACAATTTCAGAATTATATGTATATTCGATGGGAAGCACACTTTATAAACTTTGACAAACTTAAGTTTGTGGAGTTTGCACTCATTTCTATGAAATAAATAAATTTCAGCTTTTTGGATTTTTTTTTGTTTGTACTGCAAGTTTTTACTTCTTGCCAATTTTACAATTGTAGGTCCGAGGTAAGTAACCTATAGGTTTTGATTACACGGCGATTTTCATACAAAATTCGACAAAACAATGCATAAACGATCGTATCTTTTGATTGCGTTGACTTAAAAGCTTGATCTTTTCTGTGCTTCAAGGAACTGTAGACAACATTTACTATATAATCTATAAATGCTCTTGACAGACAAATTGACGGACAACAAAATAATAATGATGAATGATAAGATTTCCTTTTGAAGTATGAAACTCTAAAAACTGTGTCTGACATTTTATATATTAAAATAATATTTATAATAATATAATAACAATAACAGAACACGATCTGAAACAACACGCTATAACTCCAGAACTTGGCGCAAAATGGAACGGAGTGTCTTAACACTAGTTTACCTCTGCCTACCCTGCTGCGTGCGGGATGCAGCGTGAAGTTGATAATATATTTTCTTTCTTAATAACTGCAATATCCAACACTAAAAGATTTTTTCAAATTGAAGCAATAGTTATCGAGATTAACGCGATCACCCAAACATAATCTTTAGATGCTTACATCTGTATTAGCAAAAACCATTATATCTTAAGTCAATGTACCGCATATTGAATACAATTTTATTATAATTGAACCTCCATTAATTCTAAAAGCTAATATCTTTCAATTTGGCATCCCTAAATCTTGCTATAAACCTTGTAGAATAGCTACAATACGTAATTAGTTGAAACAAATTGTGAATTATCCATTCACTTCGCAAGTTTAAATGCATCCATGGTTAATGCAGTTTTATGCTTTTTCCCGCAAAAGAGAGGGAACCTAGTGTTAAGACACTCCGTTCTCCGAGCACAAATTTTTAGACATGGCGTGTTGAGTGCGGATATAAATGTCGCACTTCGTCTTGTTATCGGGGGAAGAAATGTAAATAATTCATTCCCCGAAATAGGAATCGAACACATATCCGTCGTGTCTACAGTTAAACCTAAATATCGAGACACTGTGTTAAGATAACGCCGTGCTATGTTTTGTTACTAGAGTAAGAAAATGTATATAAATATTTTCTAAGGAGTGAGAGTCGGACACATAATCTTCGTTTATAAATTCAAACAAATACAACGTACTGCGTTTTAATCTAATAAATAACAATTTACGCCCTCGAATTCGAATGGCATTGACAGACGGACAGACAGACCGAAAAACAGACATACATAAAGTGATTTTATAAGAGTTCCACTTTTTCTTTTGTTGTGCGGAACCCTAAAAAATCAATAAACTGCTCAAATAATCTCCAATTTTATCGAAACTCGCTCATAAATATGTCAGTTACATTTAGGGATCAAAGGCCATAAATTTGCGAAATATTTCACTAGAACACTCACGTATAAATATTTTTTTTTATATTCTGATTTATTGTCTAGATATTGCTCACACTTCGTCATTTTCTAGAACAGAGGCTAAAATAGTATTATTTTTTGTTCTGTTCTTGCCTCTACTATATTTTTTATATTTACGTAATAATTTAAAGCCACCGGAACAAGGGTGCTACTATAACTGGAAAAGTTGTGGGTTCGATTACCACTCGGAGGAATGAAATAATTAATATTTACATATTTTCGGTCGCGCAAGCAGCGTTGAGTTCCTATTCAAGATTTTGGCGGAAAGTGAGGAACGGAAGTGTATTAATGGGAACGAAATGTCTTAACAATTGATTTTCAATGTCTCCTCTTTCTATCCTGCTAAGTGTGTCGTCGACAATTGTAGGTTCGATTTCCATTCGGGGGAATGCATTATTTTCATCTCCTAGCTCTTGTAATGAGATGAAGTGTGGCATTGAATTCCGCGATTCAACACTGTCTTGAAAATTTAGGCGGAAAGTGGAAACCGGAGTGTTTTAACACAAGGTTCCTTCAATATAGCCTGTTATATGTGGCATGAATTAACTTTGAAATATATTTATTGACAAAAATAAACGATTAATATCTGCCATACTGTATTTCGTATCAGTTTAGTTCTCCACTTGTGAGCGTTCACAGCGTGCCATATTTTTTTTTTCTTACAGCACGCTGTATCCAGAATATAGCAATATAGCCAGCAGAGGAAACTGTCACAACCAACTCCATTGCCCGCTTTCCACTGAATTTTCGAGGCACTCCGTGTTGAGTGACGAATTTAAGTAAATATTTCATCTCCTCGAGTGGGGATCGAACCCACAACTAGTCGGTTATACAGTCACACTTTGTGCCCGTGCGCCACGATTGGCCTCAATATTATATATCAGAAGATAATTGTTAAATGAGTTTGTTTTCTAGGTCGTTCAGCTAATGATAACTAAACCTAACATGTATACTTTTAAAGATTTGACCTTTAAAATATATTTACAGTATTTAGGTCGAGCTTTTGCCAAAACTTAATTTAGTTGGGCTATTTCATATCAACAAAATTATATCTTCGCACAGTAGTACAGCCGTACAGCGTCTAACTGTAACTGCGATCGTTGTGTATTTGATTTCCATTCATGGAAATGATTATATTTAAATTATTTTTACTTTCCCGCTGTGATGGATAAAACGTGGCGTTGAGATCCGTACCTCAACATGTAATGTCTCGAAAATTCAAATATTCAAAATGAAATAGAAGGAAGTGTCTTCAGCAGTGTCAAATAATATAAAAAAATGTTATTGGCAAGTTAGATGTGAAATTTCATAACGTAAACTAAATTATGGACGGCTTATTCATAGAGACGAAGGATGTTTTGTATCAAGGATGATTTAATATCATTCTATTTTTTTTTATTAATGTAAAATAAACTAAAGGATAAATATATTTTAGCTTTACGCTGTAGCTCGCGTATAGCAAGGTATTCAAAGGGAACCTTATATTGAGACTTCCCGTTCCCCTCATCGAATAAGAATTTGAATAACTTAAACTAGTATTTCACTCAGAACCCTTACTTTAATAAGTTTTTGAATGAACTATAAGAAACTAGTCATGTGTAAAATATTCAGATTGATGTGAGCTCTTTTGTATGAGGGCCATATTTTATTTTGTCATCAGTAGCCTTTCAGAATCTTTTTGACAATTTTCCCTTTAGTCTTTTTCATCATTTTAGGGGTCCTTACGATAAAAGAAAAAATATATATTTAAGCGCGAGTTGGACTCGCCCATCGAGGGTTCCGTAGCAATTTCAGGATAGTAAATCAACTGAAAGTAATTTACAATGTTAAGTTTGTGGGCATAAACGTTTATTTTGTATAAAATGAAATACATATATAAATTTGTAAGGTTTTTTTTTCTATGAAACATATATAAAATTTCGCTTTTAGGATTATTCGAGGCCAGATGTGGCGCAGGGGCACAAAGTGTGACTGTAAAACCGACTGGTGTCGGTTGGGCTCGATCCCCACTCGAGGAGATGAAATATTAACTTAAATTTATGTTTCCATTTCTTCGCTCTGTTGAATTCTGCCACTTAACAAGCAATGTCTCCAGAATTCGGCAGAAAGTGGGGAATGTAGTGTCATAACACTAGGTTCCCTCTGCCTACCCTGCAATGTGCGGGTATTTTATGTTCTCACTGCGTGCCAAGTTTCATACATGTGTACTACTCACATACCTATAGGTTTGATTATGCGTTGAATTTCATACAAAATGCAGCAAAATCGATGGATAAATACGCATATCTTTCGATTGTGTTGACATAGAAGCTTGATTTTTTTTGCTCTTAGAGATCATAGACTCGAATATTTGATATTAATTTAAGCTCGATACTTTTATGAGATATACAGGGTGGAAATCTCAGTACCACTTTAAATAAAACCACAGTTTTAACTACTCTATAAAAGGCTTATACATTTTTTTTTTCTCAAAAATGAAAGTGATTTTATCAAACAAAATAAATAATAAAATTGTTGTTGTAAAATAAAAGGATTTGTCAAGAACGATGCACGCACACATACGCGTCGTTTCGAAATCGAGTCGTAGGTATTGGCGACAAAGTTCAAAGTTGATTTGAACCTTTAGTAGTATTTTTGTAGTAGTATGTGTTTACGTTATTGGTATCTAAGCGTAACTGCGTCACACGAAATATAGATATGAATAAACGTCGTGAAATGAAAAAAAATCCTACGTCTAAACTGTTGAGGTACCTTGATAATTTTTTTTAGGTATGGGTTTAAAATATGTTACACTATACGCTGTTCCCGTAAGGAGCGCTGACATTTCCACCCTGTATAGATGAATGTTCTTGATGGACGGATAGACTTATAAAAATGCGATCCTTTGAGGGTTTCGTTTTCAACTTTTGAGGTACGGAACCCTAAAAGCGGAACCATTATAAAATTTCTTTTTTTGCTAACTACGTGATCTAATCGAGCGAGGCGGGTGATATTATAACTAACTAGATATCATTAATAATTTTCGATTTCCATTTTTAATTAAATTTCGAGATATCAGCTAGCTAGTGTAACTTAACGCCGCGCTTTATTTAAGTATATCGAGAAGAAAAAATAATTTACAAGTATTCAACCACAATAAGATTGAGATCTAAGAGAACCAGGACCCACAACCATCGCCATTAGTAGTAGACATTTGTTTACTGCACCATGGCTAATTAATTGCAATGGATTTTCAATCTTATTCCATATTAAAAAAGTTCATTTTACTTTAAACCTTGCCCTGAAAGGACTCCCTCATTGGTTAGTACGCTTCATTAATCTTGTGGTTATCACGTCTATTTTAAACTCGAGTGATACACGAGAATCAACATGATACAGTACTGCGCTTTTAGTAAATGGATTTGTTACAATATTAGGAAACTTTTAAGATTTAGCCTGAAAGGTTAAAGATTCGATTACCAGTCGAGGAAATGAAATATTTTGTATTTTTGTGTTCCTCGCCCTGGTAACAAAGCAGTGCGTGTTGAGTTTCACTATTCAACACGCAATGCCTCCAGAATTGGGTGAAAAATGAGAATGGAATTGTCTACATGGAAACGGAGTGTCTTAAAATTGGATCTCCAGGTTTCATCTGAAAACCGTGCTATAATACAGTATGTACCTAAAAAAATATGAGTACCTTCACGTTTTTTCTCGCATAACAAGGTCAGCACAGAAAATCTAATGTTAAAACACTCCGTTAAAAAAACAACACTCAGTGACAGTGGCGGAACTAACACCTCGCTACGCGTAACAAAGACAGAAAACTACCCCCGAGTAGATATCATATTCTATAATAAACATAGTATAATAAATTTTAATTATTCATCATAAAATGGAGGCAAAATGCAGTTTACTAATTTACAGTGCAATTTGTGGAACTTGAGCTAAAGCCTTAACTTAAGCTTTCTAGCCACATTTGTGTGAAATATTTTATCATCCACTGTAATTTCTGCTAGCATACACAACGAATATGTATGCTATAATGACTCTTTTTTCATCTCTAATATATCAGGGTAAGGCAGAGGGAATCTGGGAAGTTAGTGTTAAGACACTCCGTTTACATTAAGACACTTCCGTACTTCACTTTCCGCTTGATTCTGGAGGCCTTAATGCCTCCAGAATCAAGTCGAGTGGGGAAATTAAACGCCGCGGTTTTTCCTCGTTTTTATTGTAATTATGTTTTAAAGGATTATATGTATTCATATTTATTTATATATTGCACTGTCCAGTACAGTAAAGAAAGTGAAAAGAGACTCTATTTTACATTATTTGCCGATTTACAAAGCGAGGAAATAAACTAAATCATTTCTGCGAGTGGATATCGAACCCATTACCGTCGTCGTCGTATACAATCAGAGGTTATGCCGCTGCGCCTCGACATTCTCCTTTTATAATATTTTTGTTATTATTATAGTTTTACGCTGTATCCTGCACATAGCAGAGTAGGCAGTGGGAAGAGAGAACCTTATTTCTGAGGCATTGCGTATTGAATGATGGAATTCAACATCATGTTTTGTTGTTAAAAGAAATCAAAAAGTACTTATTTTAATTGATATTTAATGTTATTTTCTGTTGAGTTGAATGTTACTCTATTTATTTAGAAAGGCAATGCACTAACAACGCTATATTACATCACATCAATCCTTTCAACGTATCAACTGTACCTGCGGTCAGAGTTACCTCGGATACTTAAAATGTGTATATACACAACTTTTAATTATTTTTATTTGAATACATCAGTAAACCTATAGCATACAACAGGGTAGGCAGAGGGAACCTAGTGTTACACACTCCGTTACCCACCTGTGTTGCGTGGCAGAACTCAACGCCGTTCTTTTGCCTTGGTGACAGAGTGAAGAAACGAAAATATTAAGGAATAATATTTCATTCCCTCGAGTGGGGATCGAACCTATAACCGTCGCGTTGTGTACCTGCACCACCACGACTAAATATACTTGATATTTTAAATAGAATTCCATCCACAAGACCTATCTCTAAACTTACGTAAGCACTACGCATCAAGTGGCCAGAATCTGCAAGAAATATCTTTGACAAAATTATCCCTCGGTTTATCTCGAGATGGATCTCAATCTTGTAATGTTAGTTCAATACCATGTTTATTTATATAATACTATTATAAACATTTCAGTGTGGGCAATTTTGATCTTAATGTTGTTTGATGAAAGCGGTTCGCCTTGAAAATATCTGTTACTTTAAAACTAATAATACTTGTTATATTATGTATGTATTTCCATTTTTTTTTAAGTTTCACGCTCACTCTTCCCGTACGTAGCAGAGGGAACCTGGGGACCTAGTGTTAAGATACTCCGTTCCCACTAATACACTTCTGTTACCCACTTTCCGCCAAATTCTGGAGGTATTGTATGCTGAGCGGCGGAACTCATCGCCGCGCTTTGCCTCGTTACCAGAGCGAGAAAATAAAAATATTAAATATTGTATTTCACACCTCGCATGGTCGTACCTTAGTATCACGACTGCCTTCATTGTAATAAAAAATTTGTTTACTATTTTCATAATATATTTTTTTACTAAGAGAATAAGTGACAAAATAATGGCAAAAAGATATATGGATGAAGAGTGAGTAAGAGAGGCACGACAAAACCTTCATTGACCTTCGAGAACTTAGTATCGATGATACTGGAGGAAGGTCACGTGTATTGAAGACAGTGAAAAGACGTAAGAGATACATAACTTCATGAAGAGACTATAGCGTTTCGCGTTTTAGTTCTCTCCGCTAGGAATAAAGCAAACTAAAAAAACTAAAAGTTTCTTTCCTTTGTATTATTTTTAAATAGTTTATCCATCTTGCTATAAAACGAGTGGTAGCTTCTTTCCACATTCCTTTCTCCATGTTTTACTTATTTTAGAGAGTTTGCGGACTAAGAGCTAAACTGAACACTGTATTTTGTCCAACCAGACTGCGGAAAGAAAAATAATTTATAAATGACTATTAATATGGTGCAGTATGGGTTGGTCCAATCGCTATGGGGAAAATTATTATTATTACATTATTTTTAATCTCTCGTTCTGTTAAGATAGGACGAGGGGTTATGTTCCGCCATTCATTACAAAATATTTTGTAAATTGAGCAGAAACTGGGGAACGGAATGTCTTAATGTTAGGTTCCTTTTGCCTATCACTGCTATATATTATTATAGAAAAAGCGTCAAATGAAATTGAGCTACAATTAACCTACACTCAAAAACTTTAAAATATTTAAATACATTTAAGAATTTAAGTATTTATTCTCAATCTTTCACTTACCTGCGTGTGAGAGTAGAACATGGAGAAGTTAGACACTATGACAGGAACTGGCAAAGCTATCGTCAAGACACCAGCCAACGCGCACAGAGCACCTACAAACATTCCTAGGTACGTCTTCGGCGCCATATCTCCATAACCCACTGTCGTCATCGTTACTATGGCCCACCATAGCCCTAGCGGGATTGATTTAAACTGGTTGTCTGGATTATCCTGTAAATATAGGTAAGTTTTTAAACTATTATAAAAAGCTAGATCTAGATAGTGGCCAGTCGTGGCGCAGGGGCACACAAGTCTGTGAATGTAAACGCGAATGGTTGTAGGTTCGATCCCTACTCGAAGAAATAATACATTTATTTAAATTTATATTTTCATAGTTATTAAGAAAACGTATAAAAAAATTGAACGTAGTGGGAGTTGAACCCGCGCCTCTTTGGAAACCGTCCAAGCGCTCCGACCAACTAAGCCATACGTTCTCATCGAGCTACGTCGAAATTCTTATATGCTTGTTACAACTTATTTATATTGTTAACATCTCTGTAGGGAGATTAGATTTTTACAAATTTCTACTACCTAAAGATAATTAGATAGAATTATCGTTTGGCAAGAGAGAATACTATTTTTTAAATTATTATTTCACACTTAGGAAAGAAAAATACTTATTAACAAAAAGTATAAAAAAATTTACGTATAATAAGTTCATTTTTTATTTTTACTTAGAGAACGTATGGCGTAATTGGTCAGAGCGTTAGCATGGCTTCCAAGAGGCGCGAGTTCAAATTCCGCTGCATTCTAATTTTTATGCGTCTTGTTAAAAAGTATAAGAATCGATTTATTTAAAATAGTTTAAGGACAGTCCAGTCAATTTAATTAATATCTACATACGTGAAAAGGGAACCGCTTTGTTACTACATTATGAATTTAAATTAAATGGAGTTCGAGTTGACCATCGAAAACATAATATCAAAGATACTGGAGGAAGGTCACGTAAAAAGCATGAGGACCTCCCGGAGGGCATGTATGAAGAGGTTGATGACAGTGGACGAGGCGAAAGAGGTACGTAGAGACCGTAGCGTTTGGCGCTCCGTTCTCTCTGACTACGCCGCTAGCGATAAAGCGTGAAGTTAGTTATAGTTATAGTTTATGGAGTGTAGGGGAGCACTAATATTGGATTTTTTAAAATTCCTACGGGAACGACAAAAAAGCGTATTACAGTTCCCGCAAGCAAAGTCACGGCACGTAACTTGTATTGGTATACATACTACTATCTTCTTTATTAAACAAGAAAAAAAAACACAAATATTAGTAGAAAATACAGTTTCTAAGTAAAATATTATTAATAATAATTTCGAAAAGTAGTTTAACAACTCCGTACTAACTGTAAACAACACATTTATATAATATTTACTTCGCGAAACCACAACTGTGCTTAAGAATGAAAACTCTAAGAACTCCGAAATAACTTAAATTTTAATGTCTAACTTGTAAACTTAGATTGTGTTTATATAAGCTGTTGGAATGTTCTGGATTTTATAATATTCAGAATTTTGGCTCAAACTTTTGTACTAAAGAGGAAAAATTGCAAAATTTTTTTAGCTTTTTAAATGACTTCTAAAAAGACGAGGCTATCTATTTAAGCGTATATTTTTTATATTGTTATTATATACATGATTTTTGAAGGAAAGTCGTAGTTTTTTATAAGTTTAATTCTATATGAGTGGCAGTAAGGCCGTCGTGACGCAGCAGCATAGCATTCGACTGTAAACGCTGCTGTAACAGCAGGTTTCGATTCCTTTTTATAAGAATAACATTAGTAACAAGACAACGCGCGGCGTTGAATTCCGCCAATTAATACCGTCTCGAAAATTGCGTAGAGTATGGAGTGTCTTAAATCGAGGATACCTTGGCCTAATCTGCTAAATGAAAAGAGAAAATAGGCCAAAGGATTTATATTGTAAAATATACTGAGAAAAAGAACATTCAAAAGAGTTTCTTGAAGAAATCGAAAACCTAATTTAAAAATGAAGTTGGCCTTCCGTTGCAAGTGACAATATTGTCAACCCCATATGTTTTGTTGTGAACAAAACTATAGCAATAATAAAGTTTCAGATTGAAGCTAGAAAGTTGAAGTTTTCAACTTCAAACCGGATACGGAAAAAGAAATAGCCAATTTCAGCTATAATAACCAAATACTTCGCCGTTTTGAGTGTAAACCTTTGCTTGATATTTTTTAATAAAAATAAAAAAGGTCAGAGGCCAGTCGTGGCGCAGAGACACAAAGTGTGACTGTAAAAACGACTGGTAGTCGGTTCGATCCTCACTCGAGGAGATCCCGCACACAGCAGGGTAGACAGGGGGAATCTAGTGTCATAAGACACTCCGTTCCCCACTTTCTGCCGAATTCTGGAGACATTGCGTGTTGAGTGGCAGAACTCAACGTCGCGCTTTTTCCTTGACACCAGAATGAGGAGAACGAGGAGATTCTTCTTCCGGACTTCTGCCACTTAACGCGCAATGCTTCCAGAATTCGGCAGAAAGTGGAGAACGGAGTGTCTTAACACTAGATTCCCTCTGCCTATCTTGCTGTGTGCGGGATACAACGAGAAGCTGATAAAAAAAGGTACCTAAATATTTTTTTTCACCAAGAGGCGCGAGTTCAAATTTCGCTATGTAACATTTTTTATATGTTATCCAAAAAAGTATTTACCCTTTACTTGAGTAATAAGTAAGTCTAAGTATTTTTTTCGACACAGTTTCTGACACAGTTAGGTAAAATTATTTTTTATTGCATATAAAAAACAACATATTTACAGGAGACTGTTTAGAATTGCATTTTGAACATTTCATATAATTTATAATAGTGTTGTTCACTTGTATTTCTGTCGTAGTAACCTTTGTGTTTGTACTTAATGTAATCATATTTTCTTTGTTACTGCATGCCTAGCGGTCATTTCAAAGTTAAATAACAAAATAATATAAACGAAGCCGTCGTCGTAACGTAACGGTACAACGTCTGACTGTAAACACGACAGTTGTGAGTTTGATTTCTATTCAGGGATTCAATTTTTTAAATTTTCCGCTCAGGCGAGAAAAAAGCGTACCGTAAAATTTTTCCAAGTAACACTGAATATCTCAGGAATTGAGAGGAGCCAGGAGAACAGTATAGTGTTTTATTACTAGATTCTCTCTAGCTTCCTTGCTATTCAGAGAAACGCTAGACGCTGTTTTTTTACAGATTTTATATAAAGCCGTCGTGGTGCAGAAGCAGTTCTTTCATTTGATACTCCCATACAAAGTAGCTTCTACAAAAAATAATAATCCACCATTTTGTCGCAGTGGCCATTTTGGATTAACAACGATATTTATTATATGTATAACGACTTCGAAATTGTTATTCAAATTTCAGCTCAATAGGACACTGCGAAGTGGAAGAGCTTGTAAGATTTATCCATTCACTAACACACACACACACACACACACAGTAATACTTAAATTAAATTAAAATTCTGTAATAAATATGTAGTTTCCGAAATATTGATGATGTGAATGAGATTATTGCTGCTAACAGCATTAACCTCATCTTCATAAGGCTAGCCCTATTGGCTTATACAGCAACTTCTGATGGGTAGGGAAGAGGTAATCTGTCCCTAAGAAATTGTAAGTACCACGTGGCTGCTTGCGAGGGTGGCAACGACGGCAAGGGCGCCCCCTGCAGGACTCGAACCTCGGCTTGCTGCCGCCCTTCCGGTCTACTTGGACACTGACCGCATTTTTAGAAGCAAGGCGGACTAATAAATTTACTGAGTGGTATTCTAAAATTTTAGACTGCCTATTAAAGATTAAAATCAGTAAAAGTATGAAAAATCATTATTTTTGTAAACTATATCTAATTAAATAAACATATCAAATTATAAATATGTATACAAAACAAGTATATTTCGATTACATGACAACAGTAGTCCAGTTATAACATGAGAGTACTTTTAGAAAATAATATTAATTTCATCCGAACAAAGGTAACCTCCCAAATACCTCGTAATACGCACGTGACATTACAAAAGTGGCCGCGAGCTATCCCCCTTTGTAAATAATTAAATGTTAAATTTTTATATGAAAGAAGTAATATTGTGATTTTGAAGATATAAGATCATGGTAGCGTAATAAGATAGTGTTTGGCAGTAGAACGTGAGGGTTGTGTGTTTGATTCCCAGTCGGGGGAATAAATTTTATCACTATTACTCAACAACAAATGCCTTTAGAAAGGCTGCTAGTAGGGAATAGAAGTGTCTTAATAGAAACAGAGTGTCTTAACACTAGTTTCCCAGGTTTCCTCTAACTACCTTTCTGTGTACAGGAGCTGAAAAAAAAACATATTACTACCAATTACGTAAGATAAAGCGCGGCGTTAAGCTCCACAACTCAACAATGTTTTAAATTCAGACAGTAGCCGAAGTACTGTATATTTTTATACTAAATTATCTTTTCCTACCCTACACCATATTCGAAATAAATCGTGAAACTGAATAGTTATAAAATATTGCTAAACCGTAACGCGGAAAATTTAATTTAAAATTTAAACCCACGCCCATGACTTTGCTATTCAAATTTAATTTATATCGTGAATAATAAAAAGAGTTAATTACGGTTTGGCCAAATTTATTGATGCATGACAGATGATAGAAATTGATTATTTGATTAAATAATATCCTTGATTTTGGTAACATTTTTAAATTTGGTCAAAGAAACTTGTACAAGTAGTACTTTAGCGCTGTTTCTGACATCTTATAAATCGACGAACGCCGGCTCCACTCCATAATAAAAAAATATTTTTTATACCCGTAATCATATAATGCAAACGGTTGAAGCCGGGAACACGTCACTAATTCTATATATTCTTTCCTGATCATACTGTATCTCGCATAGCAGAAAAAAAACAAATGAAAATCTATTGTTAAGACACTCTGTTCCCATTAAGACACTTGCATTTCCCATTCAAAATAATGCGTGTTTAGTGGCAGCACTCAACGCCGCGCTTTGAATCAACACCGAAATGAAAAAATAAAAATATTATATTTTATATTTAATTTCCTATAGTCCTTGGTATTGAACCCACAACCTGTCACGCTTAAGGTCACAAGTTGTGCTCCTACACCACTCCTGACTTCGAAATGAAACATCAAAACTAACAACACCAACAAAGCTATAACATGTTTCTCTCAAAACACATATTAATGTAATATAGAACATCGCATCAATTATAATCTCATATGATTGATGACTGCACTCACACGGACTGACTGACACTGTGAAGTACCTACTCAATTCGTTTTGCTGTAAACTAATAATTTTGACATTTAGCATTCCTGTTTTGTATTTTTGTAATGATAATATTTTATCTTGGGGCCAGTCGTGGCGCAGCGGCACAATGTGTGACTGTAAAACCGACTGGTTGTGGGTTCGATCCCCACTCGAGGAGATGAAATATTTACTTAAATTTATATTTCCATTTCTTCGCTCTGGTGGTGGTGGCAAAGCGCGGCGTTGAGTTCTGGCACCTAACACGCAATGCCTCCAGAATTCGGCAGAAAGTGGGAAACGGAGTATATTACACTAGGTTCCCTCTGTTTACCGTGCTGTGTGCGAGATACAGTGTTTAGCTGATAAAAAAAATGTTATCTATATTTTAAATATATTTATTGTTTTGCTATAGGTGATGGAAGTATGCTTATATGCTCTCTTCTAATAATGCATTCTCCTATCGTGTAGCTTATCTCTTTTTTTACCGTACAAATTCGCTAGTGTGCTCTCTTTACTATGTGATATTGGCGAAGTGATAAGTGCTCAATCGGCACGTTCGAAATGCTATTAAATAAATTAAGGAACTAAATTGAATATTTTACTTTTATTTTATCATATTTCAATGAATTTGTTCTTTAAATGTCAAGCTAATGAGGTTAATTAAAAATAGTAGGGGCTGTTGATGTAGCGTAACCTCATCTAGCTTTAAATGCGGTTGTAAGTTCTGTTCCCAGAAAGGTTATATTTTAAATTATTTTTATTTATTGCCTAAGAAAAAGTGTAAACTTTAGAAGTGACAGTTTTGGGTTCGAATACCATTCGGGGGACTGAAATATTTAATATTTTCATTTGCTCACTGATAACGAAGCAACCGCGTCCGCGCTTATCCGCGTTTTCCTGCCGCTTGAGTTCCGCTACTCAACACAGGTCAGCGGAAGTGTCTTAATGAGAACTAAGTGTCATAACACTACTTTCCCAAACTCCTTCTGCCTACCCTGCTATGTGCAAGATACATAATGAAGCTATCCCCACAATCACCATTATATTTTAAATTATTTTTATAACCTTGCTAAGACTTGAAGACCGGAGTGACTCATCACTTTCTCTTTGGCGTGACAAAAAAACTATTTGACAATCCTGTATACTGAGGCTAATCGGGGCGCAGGGGCACAAAGTGTCACTGTAAAATCGATTGGTTGCGGGTTCGATACTCACTCGATATATAAAATATATATTTGAATTTATATTTTCATTTTTCGCTCTGGCGTCGAGGCAAAGCGCGGCGTTGAGTTCCGCCACTCAACGCGCAATGCCTCCGGAATTCTGCAGAAAGCGGGGAACGAAGTGTCTTAACATTAGGTTCCCTCTGCCTACCCTACTGTGTGCGGAATACAGCGCGAACCTGAACACCATAATGATATTCAAATATCAAACTTCGTTAAAACACACCACGTTAAAGGATACAAGTGGGTAATTGGATCTCGAAATTTTAAATTACGTTACGAAACCTAATTTACGTTTCATAAACATTCGTACAGTTTGTGTGCAATTGCTCTTTACAAATGAAGCTATTTGATGTAGCGTTTGCTTAAAATCCACGTAGAATAAGTTTGAGAGCAAAATTTGGTGGTAAATATTGCATAAGTCCTCTCACCTGTATACGTAGGTATATGAATTAATTTATGTGCTGTTTTTTTTAAGTTACTTCCTTATACGTAACGGTCGTGGGTTCCCACTCATGGGTGTCAATTATTTAACGGGCGGCGCTAAGTTCCGCCACGGAATACCTCCAGTCGGTTAATTATTGGGAACAAAATTTCTTAACAATAGGTTTCCAGTTCCCTTTAGCCTACCCTGCTAGTGCGGGATAATATTTGAAACTAGTTCTTCTCAGTTTCAAACATAAGATTTGTGGTAAAAGAAGTTAAGTGTTTTAAAAAATTACTGAATGATACATTACTTTTTTCACGTATATCAGTATTTATAAAAGTCCTATCATAAATGGTGTTTACAGGCAGAGACTGTGCTGCTGCACTATTTATCGTCAGAACATCTAAACGACATTAAAAATTAAACTATATTCAACTTACCTGTGATTTTTCAGCATAATATACAAGACTAGCAAATATTACTATGCCTAGAACCAGAAAAAACACCAGCAATGTTAATTCTTTTGCTGACGCTTTGAAAGTGTGGACCAGTATCTTCAACCCTGGACTATGCCTCGTCAGCTTGAACAGCCTGAGGATCTTGATGATAGAGATGAACTCCAGGATATCTGCTTTATCCAGATTTCTCTTGACTACTGCCAGTTCCACCACTACGTCCATATAAAAACTTAATGTGGCTATAAAATCTATTATGTTGACTGGTGATTTCACGAATTCTATTATATTTGGGGCTACCTGAAACAAATGAAATTATCGCATTGTTACTTAATACTATACTTTTTTGATGATTATTTAAGGTAGAGGCAGTAAGAAGGCAGAACAGATAAATCGACATATAGATGGATAAGAAAATTATGGTTATGCTTTTTGTCTTTTGAGAAACGGAAACTTAACAAAGCAGGATCACACTTTTTTCACATAGCAGAGTAAGCAGATGGAACATCATGTTCAATCATTTCTGTTTCCTAATTTTCGCTCTATTTTTGGAGACATTTCGTGATGAACGGCGGAACCCAACTCCGCGCCTTGTCTATAAAAGCAGAGTCATTTTAAATATCGTCGTGGTGCGGAGGTACAAGGATGAGTCTGTAACGCGACGGTTGGGGATTCAGTCCCACTCGAGGGAATGATTCAATATTTAGTAATATTTTCATTTCTTCGCTCTTGCACCCAGATGGCACTGCCTCGAGAAATCTGGCGGAAATACTGAACGGAGTGTCTTAACATTAGGTTCCCTACTGAAGACGGGATATAGCGAGATGCAATTTTGTTTTGGCATAAATCTATCATGTTTATAATCAGGCGTCACGAGTCTGAACAATTACAAACAACAAAATACATATAATAAGATTAGGGACAAGCAACCAGAAATGGCAAAGTTACAATAGCCAACACTAACTAAGTTAACAAACTTGAGTTCAGAAATATCTTAGTATTTAATAGTTATTCGTGCTAAACTTACGTTGCTATGTTTCAGTGCTAGAAATTATGGATTGGCTAAAATTTAGTCACTAAATTCTCCATTCTCCATTTTTATAATGTTAGTAAAAACCAAGCATTATAAAATGTATTAGCTATCTTTTTTAACTGCACTTTGTATTCCACTCATAACAGTTTAGCTAGAAAGAACCTGGGAACCTAGTGTTAAGGCATCTCGATCCCATTAAGACATTTCCGTTCCCCATTTTCCGCCGAAGTCTGAAGATATGGCGTGTTGAGTGGCAGTTCTAAACACCGCATTTGTTTCCACCAAGGCGGAAAAAATAGAATAATTTTAAAAATACTAGTGACAAATAAATTAAATATTGACTTTAATATATGAAATTGCTAGCCCTAATCCCCTAAGCTATTTACATGCAGAGGTCAACTTAAGTAATATAATTTGTATCCGCATTCAAAATCTTATTATGCTAACCAGCAGTTACCCATTTAACAGTGCGGTCGTGGTGACAATTAATACAATTAAAATATTTAGCAAAATAATGAAATTGAGGTCGTCGTAGACCAGCGGCACAGTATCTGATATTAAACACGGTTATGGGTTCGATTTCCACTTGAAGCAATGAATTATTTCCATTTCCTAACTTTATAAAATTGAGGAACGGAGTGTCTAAACACAAGTTCTCTTTTCAACTTACTATAAACAAAGTGAAGCTGAAAAAACATGCTACGAAACTTTGGATTTGTCGGAAAATAGAGTAAATCACTTTAATTTTTATTAGCTTCCCATTATCCCAAACATACCAGGGTAGGTAGAGGGAAGTTCGGAACCATCGCATTTACAGTGGCGACATTTAACGCCGCACTTTATCTCATTACCAGAGAGAAGAAATAAAAATACTTCCTTGAGTGAGAATCGATCCCACAATCTTTCGCACGCTTGTATCAAACAACAAGTATAGTATATTTCGGACAGACGCACAATTTCTACCAAATACGGCCTACATCTTATAATGAAATTCAACTGTTTAAGAGACGTGTGCGAGGAATATGCACAACGACGTTGAATAGATCATTAATATAGAGATAGCTTGATTTCCTAGATCTCTATGTGTATAACCTAGATTTAAATGTAGACTTCTATGTTTACTTAGATTGCAATTTGTTTTTCTAAGTTCACTTTGAATTGGTTTCTTTTCTATTCCTCGCTGTGGTAACAAGACAGAGTCAATGTCTTGTAAATTGGACGGAATAGAGAGATAGGAGAGTTTTATCGTGAAGTTTTCTCTGTGCTTATAGTGCTACGCAGAAAAATGATTGTGCTGCAAGGTTATTTTTCAAAATTGCTCAAAACAGAGTATTGAGTAGCGGGACTCAGCGCCAAAATTTGTGCTCTTACACAGCTGGAAAATGATGTACCTACAACCATCGCGTTCACAGTAACAGGTACAGCCACTGTGCCGACTTAAAATATGTACAATTCCCTTTTTTAGCTTTACGCAGTAAACAAGGCAAGGTAAGCAAGGGGAACCTAGTGTTTGGACACTCTGTTCCAATTATCACTCACTTTTGGCAAAATTGTGTAGGCATTTCAAGAAAAATATAGAGAGGTGGAACTCAACGCTACATCTTGCCTCGTCATCAGAGCAAAAAAATGTAAATATTTGGTATGTTGATGTTGGCATTACGTGTGAACGCAAATCAGTCTTGCAATAAATGTTGATTGAGAAGCACGTCTTTTATTTACTAGTGGCGACGAGGACAAACAGGTTTAATAAATGGAAAAAATGGCGGTCGGCAAAGTCGGTGAATTTAATTTAACAACCGGGAACTGGTTAGCATACACAGAAAGAATGGAAATGTATTTTGTGGCAAATAATATTAAGGAAGAACTAAAATTAC
>JAATLQ010035165.1:0-27130 GCA_013421005.1 Heliconius erato x Heliconius himera
CTGATATCAAGAATGGGCATGTATCGAAGTCAGCTGTGTGTGAGCATACTGTGGATAAACCCAGCCACTACATTAGGTTTGATAAACCCCAAATCCTCGCTAAGGAAAACAGATACATTCCTAGAATGATCCGCGAGGCTATTGAAATACAAAAATATCCTAATTTCAATAGAGAGGATGGCTGGAAGCTTTCTACCACCTGGGACCCACTCATAAAATCATTGAAGTCTCAAACCCACTATACCAGAGGGCAAGATACTATCAGCTCATTCTGCAGGAATCCAGGCAGGGCAGTACGCGAGGCAATTAAGAAATCGTTGGCGGTAGTTTGATATAATAATTATGTCAACTGACAGACGAATGCCACCTCAGTCTACCCGTGACCACGGACTACTGCAAAGTGTTCGAAACGTCGGGTTTCCAAAAAATGTATAAAAGTACAAAATATACGCGATTAATCCGGTTAAAATAGTTTCATTTAAAATGTGTAATAATCGTGAAAATCAAAGAACTTATTAGAATAGAATCAATACTCCGTTCCCCATTTCCGCCGATTTCTGGAGGCATTGTAGAAGCAAAAGAAAATTTTAAATATTTCATTGCCTCGAATGAGAATAGAACCCACAAACTGTCGTGTTCACAGACACATGCTTATGCCCCCGCACCACGACCTGTTGGCCTGTTATTTAACATATATTTTTTATCAAAGTCAAAAGCTTTGATCATTATATGCTTATAATTCTGAAGACATTTTTATATTTTGTAATGTATATACTTTTCTAGTATATAGTGGCACAGAGAGTATAGAGTATAGAGTGACTGTACTATGCGATACGATGCGAAGGTTGTAGGTTTCCAATTGGGGAAAATAATTATTTTCATTTCTTCGCTTCCACAACTCCCGAGTGACTGGAAAGTGAAAAAAGGAGGTCGCTTTTGAGTTCGATTAACTGATAGCACAGCTTGTCTGTTATAGTCGTGAAATTTCAATTGATGCTATCCAGATGGTGATTTTTTATTGCTTAATTTTTTCTAATCCTTATATTACTTTGTTTTTATAATTATCGTATATCTCTTATAGCCGGACAAAAGCGAGTCGGGTTCGACCACCGAAAGCTCTATACAAAAATTGGATGTTTCTAGCTTTTTCTGAAATTTTGCCCCCTTTTAATGCTATTATTTTTTAGGATTTTACTGTAAACGTATAGTTTTCAGTTTTTTTCCTGAACTAGTACTACCTGTAGATGCTAGTTGCTAAATTTCATAATTCTAGGTTAACCAGAAGTATTATGATATTACGAATATTCATTTTCATTTCCTTTATAGTGTCGAAATAAGCGTTTTTTGCTATATAAACGGCCATATATATTTTTAATAAATGTAGAAAAACATTTTTTTTTAAGAAATCATGGGGCTGTAGATCTAGGTATATGGTTTGAATTTCGACTCGGTATCTCGAAGCCTTCCTGAGATAAAGGCTCTTGACAGACCGACCGACAGACAAGAAAGTTATGTTATAAGGATTCCTTTTTATATTAAAAGGTACGAAACCCTAAATAGTAGATAACGGTAGCTCATATAATTCGACAAAATCTTAGAAATGTTTTTATTTAGTTGTATCCCGCACACAGCAGGGTGGGCAGAGGAAACTTAGTGTTAAGACACTCCGATCCCCACTTTCCTCCGAGGCATTGCGTGTTGAGTGGCGGAACTCAACGCCGCGCTTCGCCTCGACACCAGAGTGAAGAAATGAAAATATATTTATTTTATCTCCTCGAGTGGAGATCGAACCCACTACCTGGCCAGTCGTGGCGCAAGGACACAGAATGTGATTATAAAATCAAATAGAATGCTTATATAAATATAAAAATACTTAGATATAAAATAAAATTAAATTCGTATATATATATATATTATACAATACATTTATTCCAACGATACATTTAGCACACATGTGAAAATTTCAATTTAGTTCGGATTCTCAATCACAATTCAGCGAGCAAATAGGCCCATATGTAACTAACCGCAGGTAAATCCAGCTTACTGTGAAAAACAAATTTGGTATAATTTATAGGCCGTTAGAGACGTTAAACGCCGAAATCGACGTTAAAGTCCGGGCCTTAGAGAGAGGAGAACGAGGCCTTTATGATCTCAATGGTATCCATGGGTAATATGGTAACGCGAATCTCACTTAATATAACTTTCTTAAAGAGTCTCATATATAAATTATATTTGTTATTTATGTAATTTTTATAATAAATCAAGTTTTAAGTTTTTTTTAATTAAATATTATTTATTGAATTAATTGTTAATTAACACGCAATGCTTCCAGAATTTGGCAGAAAAGTGGAGAGTGGGGTATTTTTAACACTGGGCTCCTTCTGCCTACCCTGCTACATGCGGGATACAGCGTGAAGGTATAAAAAAATAGAAATAAAAGTATGTATGCCGTTTAAAAGTTAAAAAGATTTGTTTTGGCAACAGTTAAAATCGAATGAAAACAAAGTTTGTTTTAAAGATAATGTTAACTTCTGGGCTGTCGAAAGTTTTCATCTTTAAACTAAGTATCATAAGTTCAACTAAAACTATTAAGTTCATAATAATTAATAGCGAAGTTTAAAATCTCACATCGAGCGATAAGTGCTGATAGTTCAGCTAATGTACACTATATTTGCATTATTTTTTTTCAGTTTCACGCTATATCCCGCAGGAGTATGCAGAGTAAACATAGTGTTAAGACACTCCGTTCTCCATTTTACACAGAATTCTGGAGGCATTGCGTGTTGCTTGGCGGAACTCTACGTTTAGATTTGCCCCGACACCAGGGCGAGGAAATAAAAAAATAAACAAAAACTTAATGTTTCATTTCCTCGTGTAGGAATCGAACTCACAACCTATCGCGCTTACAGTCACAAGGTTGTGCCCCTGTGCCACGCAGCGTACGTTATCTTTGCTTTTATAAGCTTTATTATTTCCTTTGTTACTTTATTATTGTTTATATTTAAGTGAAATTTGTAGAGAATTAAATATACGATTTTGTTGTGACGCTCCTAATATGGATAAGTCTAAGTAAACGCGATTATTTTCATTTCTAAGTTGGGGTTGAATATATTTATAATATATAGAACTTTTCTTCTTGTTTGTATGAATAATCGTTTTACTAAAAGATACAGAGTTTGACTAGAAATGTGTTGGTTGTCAATCTACTTGAGAGATCTATTGAATTTGAATCAATTTTTTTCTTGTTAAAGTTCGTTTGGTGCTGCCACTCAGAACGTAATATTTCCAAAATTGTCATAGTGAATAGCACAGAGTCTTAACAAACGTGAGATAAAAAAATGCATAAAATTATTATGAAGCCGTCGTGGCGCAGTGGTGCAGTGGCGCAGCCGCAGACTGTCTATGGCACAGCGGTTGTGGGTTCTCTCTGGTAATAAGAAAAAGCACAGATGCCGAGTTTCAAATTTCAATACTCAACAGGCAGTGTCTTGAAAATAGGGTGCAAGTGGAAGTGGGTAACGGAGTGTCTTAGCAACAAATTATCTAGCTTCCCTCTACCTACCCTGCCTAATCTATATATAAAATATATTGTAAACCGAATTACAAAAAAAAATAAAATTAAAAATTATAATCGATAAAAAAGTACAGATATAAATAAATACTTATCGATGAAGTTTAACTCGCAATATATTTGAGAAGCCTTTACAAGTCCTCCCGGCTGGTTAGAGACGGCGTCAAACTTTTAATTGTTCCACCATTTTGTAAGATGGTGGCAAACTATCTCGGAGATCATGAATTTGAAATGAATGTAATATTTTAATTGTTTTATTTTATTGTAATATATTTTAACGTTATACTTGTATGTAATATCTTTTTTGTGTAAAGTAACATGAATTTTTATTTCATCTGATTCTCTTGATCTACACAGGTATACACGAATTATGTAAAAATAATAATAAAGAACCTTTTATAAGTATTCAATTAAAAACATAACAATATATAAAATCGAGGCCATGATGGTACAATAGCACAAGCGTGTGATTGTACACGTGACAGCTTTGGGTTCGATTCCCACTCGGGGGAGTGAATTATTATTTATTAATATTCTGATATCTTCACTCTGGTACCAAGAGAAAGCGTGGCGTTGCTATATGCGGGTTATAACGTGAAGTTAAAAAAACCGGACAATTGCGAATTAGGCTTGCCCACCGAGGGTTCCGTACAAAAATTGGAGGTCTTGAGCTTTTCATGAAATTCAAGCTTAGCTCAGCCAGAGCCCTTTCATCTGATATTTCAGTTGAAGTAGCGGCTTTAATATCAAATTTTGACCCCCTTTTAAGAATATTATATTTTAGGATTTTACTCAAATGAATGTGAAATAATTGCCAAATTTCATAATTTTACGTCAGCCGGAAGTACCTTATAAATTTTGATTCACACTAAAAATGTCGAAATACGCGTTTCTTGCGATACAAACGGACATATCTTTTTTTTAAGTAAATGTAGAAAGAAATACGATTTTTCAGAAATCAAGGGACTGCAGAACTGAGTAAATGGTTTGAATTTCAACCCGATATTTCCAAGCGTTCCTGAGATAAAGGCTCTTGACAGACAGATAGACAGGCAGACAGAAAGACAGATTTTCATTAAAATGTACAGAAACCTAAAAAGAATAAAAAGCAATACAATACAAAACATGAAATTTAAATTCGCGTGTAAAAGGTGTATAATTGAATATAATAGTCTCAAACACCTTTACAGCGGACCCATTACTGTGTGTGCTTACCGTTTAATGAGATTGTTTAAACATACACGCTAATAGGCGCTCGGTAAACAACTAAATGCTTCATTCACTCAGAATGTCGGGGGACGACCCTCTCGCTTCCTCTCGCCACTTCCATACATACATCTCTTCCTACTGGTTTCAATATAACAAAAGAGATAAAAGTCTCCTATACCACAGCAGTACCAGCCTCACTCCATACAAATAGCGTATGGTGGAAGTAAAAAACAACTACTATATCTTTACTATTAATGTTAATATTCTTTTATATGAAACTCAGGTTGGAGCGGATTTATCAAAGTGACTGCAAAGTGAAAATGTTATATGAATTATGCAAGTATTCATAAAGGCGTATTGAAGAAAAATCCTCTTTAATATATTATGCTTTGTTAAAATTTTATAATATATCTTTTGCTTTTTTATAAGTGCGAATAATAAAAAGTGGAATTAAGTTTATGTTATAAAAGTGAATATTCAATTAATAAAGTGACACAAATGGTGAAAGGGGTTTCTTAATCAGCCCCTGATTATTATTGATTATAATTATATTATTGTAATTTATAACATTTAAGGTGGTAAATGCAACTTTGTTTTAATATGAAATTATTACTTCAAAAAAATATTGAAAAGATATTACAAGAACAAGATATATATTTCATTTTCATATAAAACAGTATACAGACAGAATTTATAGAGTAAATTTTGATAAAAAATGCTAAGCTCCAACATAAGTTGTTAATAATCACTGCTACTCTTTGATCGAAATAAGTCAATTTGAGCAAATTATTATATTATACTCTCAGCAAGAACAACTTTATTTATTCTGTAGCTTCACGGTAGGCAAAGAGAACTTAGTGTTAAGACACTCTGTTCCCCATTTTTTGCCGAATTCTGTAGGTATTGCGTGTTGAGTGTCGGAACTCAATGCCGCGCTTTGTCTCGTCACCAGAACGAAGAAATGGAAAGATAAATTTAAATAAATATTTCATTTCCTCTAGTGGGGATCGAAACCACCACCAGTCGCTCTTACTGTCACCCACTTGCGCCCCTGCGCCACGACTGGCCTTTATTTATATGAATATTAAAATTAAACAGTATAATTCATTTTTTAGATATTCTTAATCTTATACCAAAATAATCTTTGCTTAACCTTTATTAACAAAGGATATATTAAAAGCTTATTATATTATAACAGGCTATAACATAATTCTGTTTTAAAAGTCTAACTACATAAACGAGATAACAATGCGCACTAAAGTTTATTATGATTGCGTTGTAAAGGCCACGCTCGTCTTCCTATTTATCGTAGGTTATATTATTATAATATAAAATTCTTCTTTGTACTTTTAAAGTTTCTGCTTTAGAAGACAATGGTAAAGAGGAAGAGAGGTAAAGAACAAGCAGAAAAGAACTAATATGTAAGATTTTACTTATTATTATACATTTACAGTCAGCAAGGTTTAAGCTAAGAGGCCGGTCGTGGCGCAGAGGCACAAAGTGTGACTGTAAAATCGACTGGTTGTGGGTGCGATCCCCACTCGAGGAAGTGAAATATTTATTTACATTTATATTTTGATTTCTTCGCTCTGGTGTCGCGGCAAAGCGCGGCGTTGAGTTTCACCACTCAGCACGCAAAGCCTCCAGAATTAGGTGGAAAGTGGGGAACACGAGGTTCCCTCTGCCTACCCTGATGTGTGCGGGATACAGCATGAAGCTGAGGTTTAAGCTGAGCATTGAATTTGTGTGTGTTCATAAAGCGGTTGGTTCTTGGCCTAATCTGGTTTATACTGCTATTTGACAACTCATCTCATGTACTGATAGTAGCATCCCATATTGAATTTCTCAATGTTTTATTTTGATGTTCGATTCAATAGGAGTAAAAGATAGAGTTGGCACTATCACTATACACCAAAAGAAAAAACGTATGTGACAAAGTAGAAAGAAAAAGAAAAAAAATCATTTCTTACTCAAATGACACAACGAATGAGATTAAAAATTATGAGAATGCAATTTCCGGTGCACGTGAAATGAAATATTTCTTTATGTTGGGTTTTTTAATTTCTAATAATAAATTTTACTTTTAATGGATTCTCTGGTACTAATTTTATAATCACTCACGCAAATGCAAAGCTCACGAAATGTACCTACATAAACGCCTTTTTCTAGACTATTTTGTTGTTAATGGCGTGTAAAATTATACGAAATCTATGATTTCCATCTAAAAAATAAAATTAAAACAGCTTCACGCTGTATCCCACACATAGCAGGGTAGGCAGAGGGAACTTAATGTTAAGACACTCCGTTGCCCACTTTACACCGAACTTTGGAGGTATTGCGTGTTGAATGGCGAAACTCATGGCCGCTATTTGCCTCGACACCAGAGCGAAGAAGTAGAAATTTAAATAAATATTTCATTTCCCCGAGTGGGGATCAAACCCACAACCGTCGCGTTACGGTCACATCCTTGTGCCCCAAAGCTAAGACGGCCACTCCATCTATAATCTATATGTACATATAAATAAAATTGCATTATTTGCGCGTTTTATGTGCATAAGATATTTATACGATATTAAAACATAAATAAACAATTTATTCTTTACTGTTACTTTTATTTTTTATGACGGAATTACCGCGAAATCTCATTCTTTTTCTACATAAATATGAAATAACAAAACATTTTTCTATTAAATACAACAATTTTACGGGCAAAGTAAAATAAATAACAAAAAAAAACAAAATTATTTTATATTTTTTTATGTCATGTAATAATTATTTTTTATTTATTAATAATTTAACTTTTTTTGGTTTCTCAGGGAGAATAGAAAACGAATCCACAACCTATGCGCTTACAGTCATACGCTTGGCCAAATTTAACATAATTTAATAATGAAATAATATAATAAAGTTTTTGAAAGCCTTTGATGTCACCACTAAAGCCCACGCGATAAATCACGTAAAAGTAACTTTGCAGATTTACATAAAATTTTGCATTTTAGAGGCTTGATTAGCATGCACTAAATTCATATCGGTGTTCCTTCTATGTTGCAACTTAATATGTAACGAAAAGAAAACAATATACATATTTAGGTATCTCACAAACAGTCACCTTTTTAATGTATGATTTTATTCAATAACGATTCATTTCATTTATTTACTTAAATTTATATTTCTATTTCTTCGCTCTGGTGTCGAGAGGCAAAGCGCGGCGTTGAGTTCTGCCACTTAACACGCAATACCTCCAGAATTCCGCAGAAAGTGGGGAACGGAGTGTCTTAACACTAGGCTCCCTCTAAGCTGAAGCTTGATTTAACTGACAAACTAATTAACTTCAAAGTTATTTTATACATTTCAAGGCCGACGTGGCTCAGCGGTACAAGCGTGTAACGCGACAATTGTGGGTTCGATCCTCACAAGGAAGAATGAATTATTATTTGTTAATATTTTCATTTCTTCGCATTGGTGGTAAGCTAAACAAGCCGCGTTGAGTTCCGCCACTCAACACGCGATGCCACAAAACTTCGGCTTAAGATAGGGAACGGAGTGTCTTAACACTAGGTTCCCTCTGCCTACCCTAGATGCGGGATATAGATGTGAAAAAAAATATTAAGAACCACGCCTAGATAAGTAAGAGTTGAATACATTAAAAGGCAGCCCATAGGAGCCACAGATCTCTTGCTGATTGAAAAGTCGATTTAAATGCAACATTTTTCCTTACGCGCGGTGTATTTCTCAACGGGCCGTATTATTTCAGTACAAAGCCTTTGACGCAGTAAATCCACCGATATCTGGAGAATGCGACACAACGCCGCAAGCGTTCATTCAGGGAACGCACTCTAAATTTCCCAACCAAAAGACCAATATCGTGGTGGAATTTAAAACGGCGAAGATGGAGATTGGTGGAAATAAAAATGTCAAAATGAATGGAGTAGCGTCCGCAGAATCAGATAAACAGTGAGTATTTAGATTTTACTTTAAAATAATGCATTTTGTCTGGCAGTAGTTTATATGAATGTGGGTATTGGGTAATGTATTGAATTTGAATTGGGCTGTAATATTGTTTTTCTATAAAAATATTTTCTAAATTTTACCAGTATTTTATCTTACAATATTGTGAGAGCTGTGGTTAGTATGTAACGTAGTCAATTTTTATTATCAAAAATGTCAGAAGTTTTGGGCTATAGTACAAAAATAATTTACTGATACTTATTAGTTTTCGATAGGAGGTAGCTGAATACAATTTAACTTAACTTCATGCTTTATCTTTAGCGGGCCAGTCAAAGAGAAGCTAGTGTTGCCAAATTATCGATAGTTCCGCCATCGATAGTTTTAATCTAAAAAAGCCTATGCGATCGATACAACAATCGATTGTATCGATCTTATCGATCTTATCGATACTATCGATCCTATCGATAGTTTAGAAGAATACAATGCAATCGGTTAAGTGCAATACTATCGATACTATCTGTAGTATCGTATCTTCTAATCGGAAAATAATCAATACAATGGATAGTATCAATACTGCGGTCGTTTCTTCGTTCTGGTAGCGAGGCAAAGCGCGGTGTTAAGTTCCTACACGCAGTGTATGTAAAATATGGTGAACAGAGTATCTTATCACTGGTTCAGGTTCCCTCTGCCTACCCTGCTATGTGCGGGATACAGCGCGAAACAAAAAAAAATATGCGGCTGGGATTCGAATCTGCAGTAATTGCCTTCAATCAGAGATGCATCAGCTGCACTACGAGGGAAAAAGTTACACAAAATTAATGTTTATTTAGTTTCAGTTTGCGAAGAAAATAAATTTTGCTACTTCTGCGGAAACTCCCACATAAACTTTCCAGCCATACTTTTGTCTACGACGTTATTGCATCGTATAGTGCTCTGGAATGGTAATGGAAACGTTTATTGCTGTTTGATTTACTTTTCATGTTATCTCTTTAGTAGATTTAACGTTCATATTTATGAACGTTATGGCCATTTAAAATTCTATAATTTATATATTTTATTTCACATATTGTATATCAAGGCCAGTCGTGCCGCAGGGTATAAAGTGTGCCTGTAAACGCTACTGCTTGTGGATTCGATCCCCACTCGAGGAAATTAAATATTTATTTAAATGTATATTTTCAGTTCTTCGCTCTGATGCAAACCGCAGCGTTGAGTTCCACCGTTCAACACGCAATGCCTCCAGAATTCAGGAAATGGAGTATCTTAATACTAGGTTTCCTCTTTCTACCCTGTTGTATGCAGGATAAATTACAAATATTACATGTAGATTTATTCCCTTTAGTAGGATTCGAATTTCTATTTCTTTAAGTAAAAATATAATTATCAATTCTACCTTTTACTTTCGACAACACAGTATCCCAACCTTTTCTTGATCAAGGACCACTTTTATGTCATTCTTGGTAGCACGGCACTATGCATGTAGGTATAATAAAAATTAACTGTGATAATGAAACAGAAACTTCGCCTCACCATCCTCAGTCATAAAATTAAAATCGTTCGCGAACCATATTTAGGCTTCTGCGGACCACTGGTGGTCCGCGGACCACTGGTTGGGAACCACTGCCCTAGACTAAGAGGTCACGGATTTTTTATAACTATCAGGGATACGACCAGATTGATTTTAATGGGTTGAAGAGAACTCATGTGAATGTTCTCGATCTGCCTGCTCTCAGTGGTCGCAACTTCCAGTTATAGGGCTCAGAAGAGGCCTTACTGTTGCAAAAAAAAGACGATAAAGGAAATAGTTAATTTTGCTACATATCAAAGGGCGGCGTTGAGTTCCGCCAGTCAACACGCAATGCCTCCTGAACGCGGCGGAAAGTGGAGAACGGAGTGTCTTAACACTAGGTTCCTTCTGCCTACCCAGCTGTGTGGGGGATACAACGTGAAGCTGGTACCTACATATTCATAGTATAGCGTCTACGCAAGAGAAATAATTTGGTCTACTGGCTCTTAGTGGTTACATTTCAGAGATATCATGATGTAAATTGCTTTCCTTCTACCACTGCGTTGCGCTAGGATAGCCAGAGCTATCAAAATAAAATACATTTCCCCGAATGGGATTTGAATCACAATCTTCACGTCACAGTCAGAAGCTTATCACACTGCGCCACAGTGGCCTTGCCTTGTTCATATTTATTTGTTTTTTTCCACACACACATACCTATATAAACTATTGTGGTTTATATTTAAAATATTATATATAAAATAACTAAATGTAATTCACTGTGGTCCGTATGTAAATTTAACCGTCAATGCTAGTCTGCCTAAGAAAACATTATAGAAATTGCTGTATTTTCAGGCTACCTTTCTATCCATAGGGAAATAACTTGGATGTACAATTGATGGTTTTGAACTGAGAAAATAACATATTTTGTATTAAAATGAAAAAGACTCATACTATATAATATATTACAATATTTCTACCGATGAGTTTGTCTGCAATATTAATAATATCTGATAAAAAGTTAATACGAATTTATAATTTATATAGGTGTCCTTGCGGCGTTCAGTTCCGCCACAATATCTTTAATATGTGGATACCCCTGGCTTTTGACTTTTTTTATTATTATTAAAAAAAACAACTTCACGCTATATCCCGCACACAGCAGGGTAGGCAGAGGGAACCTAGTGTTAAGACACTCCGTTCCCCACTTTTCGCCGAATTCTGGAGACAATGCGTGCTGAGTGGCGGAACTCAACGCCGAGCTTTGCCTCGACACCAGATCGAATAAATGAAAATCTAAACGTAAATAAATATTTCACTTCCTCCCTGGCCTCTTAATATTAATATTATATGTTTGCCAAAATGTAATTTAAATAATTTCAATTATCTAAACTTGACAAACACATAAATGCGTAATTTCCTCGTTATATCGGTATAAATGAGTATATACGAAATGTATGTTCGTTCCTTTGTTCCTTTGTAACCGTTAAACACAAAGTGAATGGATTCTGATAAATGATTGACTGATGCGATAGTGTTACTGGATAAATTTATTTAGTTTATGCAGTCGGGTTTTTGTTTTGTTTCTTATTCATTTGTTTATATATATATATATATATATATATATATATATATATATATATATATATATATATATATATATATATATATATATATATATATATATATATATATATATATATATATATATATATATATATATATATATATATATATATATATATATATATATATATATATATTTTAAATAAATTTAGAAATACAATTTTTCAGGAAATGAAGAAATCGAAGATTTTAGTATATGGTTTGAATTTCAACACGATATCTTCAAGCATTCCTGAGTTAAAAACTCTTGACAGACAGACGCACGGACGGACGGACGATACGGTATACGGTAAGGTGTATAAGTGTGTCCTTCTTTCCTTAAGAGGTACGGAACTCTAAATAGGGAATCTATACATTACATAATTAAAATTCTTATTTCTTTTCAGTTGTATAAAGCTGAAAAAAATAAAAAAAAAAATTATGTAATGTATAGTTTCTCTTTTAGGAAGGCTTTTGGATTAGTCAGGTGGAACTTAACTACTCTTTACCGAATTCTCAAGGCAATTCGTGATGAGCGTTCACAGTCAGAAGGTGTCACACTGCGCCACGGTGGTCTTTTTATAG
The DNA here is from genome assembly GCA_013421005.1 of Heliconius erato x Heliconius himera. Classification (NCBI taxonomy): domain Eukaryota; kingdom Metazoa; phylum Arthropoda; class Insecta; order Lepidoptera; family Nymphalidae; genus Heliconius; species Heliconius erato x Heliconius himera. The sequence goes on from JAATLQ010035165.1 coordinate 12,426, forward strand.
TTCATATTTATTTATTTTTACACACACACATATATAAAGCCTTGTGGTTTATATTTAAAATATTAAATAAAAAATAACTAAATGTAATTCACTGTGGTCCGTATATGTAAATTCACCCGTCAATGCTACCTTTCTATCCATAGGGAAATAACTTGGATGTACAATTGATGGTTTTGAACTGAGAAAATAACATATTTTGTATTAAAATGAAAAAGACTCATATTATATAATATATTACAATATTTCTACCGATGAGTTTGTCTGCAATATTAATAATATCTGATAAAAAGTTAATACGAATTTATAATTTATATAGGTGTCCTTGCGGCGTTCAGTTCCGCCACAATATCTTTAATATGTGGATACCCCTGGCTTTTGACTTTTTTTATTATTATTAAAAAAAACAACTTCACGCTATATCCCGCACACAGCAGGGTAGGCAGAGGGAACCTAGTGTTAAGACACTCCGTTCCCCACTTTTCGCCGAATTCTGGAGGCAATGCGTGCTGAGTGGCGGAACTCAACGCCGAGCTTTGCCTCGACACCAGATCGAATAAATGAAAATCTAAACGTAAATAAATATTTCACTTCCTCCCTGGCCTCTTAATATTAATATTATATGTTTGCCAAAATGTAATTTAAATAATTTCAATTATCTAAACTTGACAAACACATAAATGCGTAATTTCCTCGTTATATCGGTATAAATGAGTATATACGAAATGTATGTTCGTTCCTTTGTTCCTTTGTAACCGTTAAACACAAAGTGAATGGATTCTGATAAATGATTGACTGATGCGATAGTGTTACTGGATAAATTTATTTAGTTTATGCAGTCGGTTTTTGTTTTGTTTCTTATTCATTTGTTTAATTATAAACACGATATTTAATTATATCGATAATGTCAAGTCACTAGTTCTTTTTTTCAAATATAAAATTAACATTTATTTTATGTAAAAGCACGAATACTATGAAAGCTAAATAATTGTAATATAATAAATGTAATAATAATTTCTATTTCCACTTTACTAATAATATGGAACTTAGAATAAAATTCATTTATATTCCTAAGAAGCCTTCCTAGAACTGGCGTTGTCATTAATTTTCTCATTATTCTCATAGCGGAAGATGCTGAAAATTAAATGAAGAAGTGACTGTGGATATTATTATAACTTTACATCATTATAACAAATTTATTAGATAGTATATAATAATAATAATAATTAATTAATAATAATGGAGGCCGGTCGTGGCGCAGTGGCACAAAGTGTGACTGTAAACGCGACTGGTAATGGGTTCGATCCCCACTCGAGGAAATGAAATAATGAAAATGCTCTGGTGTCGAGGAAAAGTGCGGCGTTGAGTTCCGCCACCTAGCACGCAATGCCTCCAGAATTCGGCGCAAAGTGGAGAATGAAGTATCTTAACACTAGGTTCCCTCTGCCTACCCTGTTGTATGCGGGATACAGCCTGAAGCTGATTAATAATATATTAACATAATAGATTGATTATATAATATTTTGAATAGACACTTACCTTGTTAATTTGACTATATTGGAGGGAGTCGTGAATTAATTTTTCCATCTTATATATTTTTCACAGTACAGGGGCACATACGTGCGACTGTAAGTGCGACAGGTAGTGGGTTTGATTCCCACTCCAGGTAATTATGTATATATTTTTATTATTTTCATTTCCTCGTTTTGGTAACATGGCAGAGGCGTTAAGAACTCAGCCTATCTTTCTGCCTATGTGGGGGATACAGTGCGAATTTAATTAAAATATACAGAGTACAGCTCCGCCGTTAAGAATTCATTGCTACCAATCTTAAATCCAGTTAAAATCAGCAAAATATTTTTTTCTAAATAAACGTAACAACAAAAAATTTTTTTAAAGTTTAAAGGTACAGTATAATAAAACAAAAAATTAAAATAACCTATTTAGGTACATATAAACCTATTTTTACTACGAAACATTGTAAGCAATTACGAATAAAGTAAATTTACGAGGAGCTTTAAATAATCATTAAACATAAACGTAACTGTTTGCCATTCGAGTTCCAGTGATAGCCTCCGAGATAACAGCCCCGGTTATGTCTCAACAATCTCTTTGACGGGAAATTGTTACATTTTAGTATGGTATTAATGAATAATGGCTGTTCGCGCACATATAGCACTTTTTATGGGTAAATAAGAATTTTTATTTGGCCGAAGAGGCTGTCGTAAACACGATGGTTGTGGGTTCGATTATCATTCGGGGGTATGAATTATTAATTAATTATATTTATTTGTTATTTCTTCGCTTGTAACAAGGCAAATCGCGACGTTGAGTCCCGCCGCTCATCACGAATTGCCTTGAGAATTCGGTAAAGAGTAGTTAAGTTCCACCTGACTAATCCAAAAGCCTTCCTAAAAGAGAAACTATACATTACATATTTTTTTTTTTTTTTCAGCTTTATACAACTGAAAAGAAATAAGAATTTTAATTATGTAATGTATAGATTCCCTATTTAGAGTTCCGTACCTCTTAAGGAAAGAAGGACACACTTATACACCTTACCGTATACCGTATCGTCCGTCCGTCCGTGCGTCTGTCTGTCAAGAGTTTTTAACTCAGGAATGCTTGAAGATATCGTGTTGAAATTCAAACCATATACTAAAATCTTCGATTTCTTCATTTCCTGAAAAATTGTATTTCTAAATTTATTTAAAATATATATATATATATATATATATATATATATATATATATATATATATATATATATATATATATATATATATATATATATATATATATATATATATATATATATATATATATATATATATATATATATATATATATATATATATATATATATATATATAAACAAATGAATAAGAAACAAAACAAAAACCCGACTGCATAAACTAAATAAATTTATCCAGTAACACTATCGCATCAGTCAATCATTTATCAGAATCCATTCACTTTGTGTTTAACGGTTACAAAGGAACAAAGGAACGAACATACATTTCGTATATACTCATTTATACCGATATAACGAGGAAATTACGCATTTATGTGTTTGTCAAGTTTAGATAATTGAAATTATTTAAATTACATTTTGGCAAACATATAATATTAATATTAAGAGGCCAGGGAGGAAGTGAAATATTTATTTACGTTTAGATTTTCATTTATTCGATCTGGTGTCGAGGCAAAGCTCGGCGTTGAGTTCCGCCACTCAGCACGCATTGTCTCCAGAATTCGGCGAAAAGTGGGGAACGGAGTGTCTTAACACTAGGTTCCCTCTGCCTACCCTGCTGTGTGCGGGATATAGCGTGAAGTTGTTTTTTTTAATAATAATAAAAAAAGTCAAAAGCCAGGGGTATCCACATATTAAAGATATTGTGGCGGAACTGAACGCCGCAAGGACACCTATATAAATTATAAATTCGTATTAACTTTTTATCAGATATTATTAATATTGCAGACAAACTCATCGGTAGAAATATTGTAATATATTATATAGTATGAGTCTTTTTCATTTTAATACAAAATATGTTATTTTCTCAGTTCAAAACCATCAATTGTACATCCAAGTTATTTCCCTATGGATAGAAAGGTAGCCTGAAAATACAGCAATTTCTATAATGTTTTCTTAGGCAGACTAGCATTGACGGTTAAATTTACATACGGACCACAGTGAATTACATTTAGTTATTTTATATATAATATTTTAAATATAAACCACAATAGTTTATATAGGTATGTGTGTGTGGAAAAAAACAAATAAATATGAACAAGGCAAGGCCACTGTGGCGCAGTGTGATAAGCTTCTGACTGTGACGTGAAGATTGTGATTCAAATCCCATTCGGGGAAATGTATTTTATTTTGATAGCTCTGGCTATCCTAGCGCAACGCAGTGGTAGAAGGAAAGCAATTTACATCATGATATCTCTGAAATGTAACCACTAAGAGCCAGTAGACCAAATTATTTCTCTTGCGTAGACGCTATACTATGAATATGTAGGTACCAGCTTCACGTTGTATCCCCCACACAGCTGGGTAGGCAGAAGGAACCTAGTGTTAAGACACTCCGTTCTCCACTTTCCGCCGCGTTCAGGAGGCATTGCGTGTTGACTGGCGGAACTCAACGCCGCCCTTTGATATGTAGCAAAATTAACTATTTCCTTTATCGTCTTTTTTTTGCAACAGTAAGGCCTCTTCTGAGCCCTATAACTGGAAGTTGCGACCACTGAGAGCAGGCAGATCGAGAACATTCACATGAGTTCTCTTCAACCCATTAAAATCAATCTGGTCGTATCCCTGATAGTTATAAAAAATCCGTGACCTCTTAGTCTAGGGCAGTGGTTCCCAACCAGTGGTCCGCGGACCACCAGTGGTCCGCAGAAGCCTAAATATGGTTCGCGAACGATTTTAATTTTATGACTGAGGATGGTGAGGCGAAGTTTCTGTTTCATTATCACAGTTAATTTTTATTATACCTACATGCATAGTGCCGTGCTACCAAGAATGACATAAAAGTGGTCCTTGATCAAGAAAAGGTTGGGATACTGTGTTGTCGAAAGTAAAAGGTAGAATTGATAATTATATTTTTACTTAAAGAAATAGAAATTCGAATCCTACTAAAGGGAATAAATCTACATGTAATATTTGTAATTTATCCTGCATACAACAGGGTAGAAAGAGGAAACCTAGTATTAAGATACTCCATTTCCTGAATTCTGGAGGCATTGCGTGTTGAACGGTGGAACTCAACGCTGCGGTTTGCATCAGAGCGAAGAACTGAAAATATACATTTAAATAAATATTTAATTTCCTCGAGTGGGGATCGAATCCACAAGCAGTAGCGTTTACAGGCACACTTTATACCCTGCGGCACGACTGGCCTTGATATACAATATGTGAAATAAAATATATAAATTATAGAATTTTAAATGGCCATAACGTTCATAAATATGAACGTTAAATCTACTAAAGAGATAACATGAAAAGTAAATCAAACAGCAATAAACGTTTCCATTACCATTCCAGAGCACTATACGATGCAATAACGTCGTAGACAAAAGTATGGCTGGAAAGTTTATGTGGGAGTTTCCGCAGAAGTAGCAAAATTTATTTTCTTCGCAAACTGAAACTAAATAAACATTAATTTTGTGTAACTTTTTCCCTCGTAGTGCAGCTGATGCATCTCTGATTGAAGGCAATTACTGCAGATTCGAATCCCAGCCGCATATTTTTTTTTGTTTCGCGCTGTATCCCGCACATAGCAGGGTAGGCAGAGGGAACCTGAACCAGTGATAAGATACTCTGTTCACCATATTTTACATACACTGCGTGTAGGAACTTAACACCGCGCTTTGCCTCGCTACCAGAACGAAGAAACGACCGCAGTATTGATACTATCCATTGTATTGATTATTTTCCGATTAGAAGATACGATACTACAGATAGTATCGATAGTATTGCACTTAACCGATTGCATTGTATTCTTCTAAACTATCGATAGGATCGATAGTATCGATAAGATCGATAAGATCGATACAATCGATTGTTGTATCGATCGCATAGGCTTTTTTAGATTAAAACTATCGATGGCGGAACTATCGATAATTTGGCAACACTAGCTTCTCTTTGACTGGCCCGCTAAAGATAAAGCATGAAGTTAAGTTAAATTGTATTCAGCTACCTCCTATCGAAAACTAATAAGTATCAGTAAATTATTTTTGTACTATAGCCCAAAACTTCTGACATTTTTGATAATAAAAATTGACTACGTTACATACTAACCACAGCTCTCACAATATTGTAAGATAAAATACTGGTAAAATTTAGAAAATATTTTTATAGAAAAACAATATTACAGCCCAATTCAAATTCAATACATTACCCAATACCCACATTCATATAAACTACTGCCAGACAAAATGCATTATTTTAAAGTAAAATCTAAATACTCACTGTTTATCTGATTCTGCGGACGCTACTCCATTCATTTTGACATTTTTATTTCCACCAATCTCCATCTTCGCCGTTTTAAATTCCACCACGATATTGGTCTTTTGGTTGGGAAATTTAGAGTGCGTTCCCTGAATGAACGCTTGCGGCGTTGTGTCGCATTCTCCAGATATCGGTGGATTTACTGCGTCAAAGGCTTTGTACTGAAATAATACGGCCCGTTGAGAAATACACCGCGCGTAAGGAAAAATGTTGCATTTAAATCGACTTTTCAATCAGCAAGAGATCTGTGGCTCCTATGGGCTGCCTTTTAATGTATTCAACTCTTACTTATCTAGGCGTGGTTCTTAATATTTTTTTTCACATCTATATCCCGCATCTAGGGTAGGCAGAGGGAACCTAGTGTTAAGACACTCCGTTCCCTATCTTAAGCCGAAGTTTTGTGGCATCGCGTGTTGAGTGGCGGAACTCAACGCGGCTTGTTTAGCTTACCACCAATGCGAAGAAATGAAAATATTAACAAATAATAATTCATTCTTCCTTGTGAGGATCGAACCCACAATTGTCGCGTTACACGCTTGTACCGCTGAGCCACGTCGGCCTTGAAATGTATAAAATAACTTTGAAGTTAATTAGTTTGTCAGTTAAATCAAGCTTCAGCTTAGAGGGAGCCTAGTGTTAAGACACTCCGTTCCCCACTTTCTGCGGAATTCTGGAGGTATTGCGTGTTAAGTGGCAGAACTCAACGCCGCGCTTTGCCTCTCGACACCAGAGCGAAGAAATAGAAATATAAATTTAAGTAAATAAATGAAATGAATCGTTATTGAATAAAATCATACATTAAAAAGGTGACTGTTTGTGAGATACCTAAATATGTATATTGTTTTCTTTTCGTTACATATTAAGTTGCAACATAGAAGGAACACCGATATGAATTTAGTGCATGCTAATCAAGCCTCTAAAATGCAAAATTTTATGTAAATCTGCAAAGTTACTTTTACGTGATTTATCGCGTGGGCTTTAGTGGTGACATCAAAGGCTTTCAAAAACTTTATTATATTATTTCATTATTAAATTATGTTAAATTTGGCCAAGCGTATGACTGTAAGCGCATAGGTTGTGGATTCGTTTTCTATTCTCCCTGAGAAACCAAAAAAAGTTAAATTATTAATAAATAAAAAATAATTATTACATGACATAAAAAAATATAAAATAATTTTGTTTTTTTTTGTTATTTATTTTACTTTGCCCGTAAAATTGTTGTATTTAATAGAAAAATGTTTTGTTATTTCATATTTATGTAGAAAAAGAATGAGATTTCGCGGTAATTCCGTCATAAAAAATAAAAGTAACAGTAAAGAATAAATTGTTTATTTATGTTTTAATATCGTATAAATATCTTATGCACATAAAACGCGCAAATAATGCAATTTTATTTATATGTACATATAGATTATAGATGGAGTGGCCGTCTTAGCTTTGGGGCACAAGGATGTGACCGTAACGCGACGGTTGTGGGTTTGATCCCCACTCGGGGAAATGAAATATTTATTTAAATTTCTACTTCTTCGCTCTGGTGTCGAGGCAAATAGCGGCCATGAGTTTCGCCATTCAACACGCAATACCTCCAAAGTTCGGTGTAAAGTGGGCAACGGAGTGTCTTAACATTAAGTTCCCTCTGCCTACCCTGCTATGTGTGGGATACAGCGTGAAGCTGTTTTAATTTTATTTTTTAGATGGAAATCATAGATTTCGTATAATTTTACACGCCATTAACAACAAAATAGTCTAGAAAAAGGCGTTTATGTAGGTACATTTCGTGAGCTTTGCATTTGCGTGAGTGATTATAAAATTAGTACCAGAGAATCCATTAAAAGTAAAATTTATTATTAGAAATTAAAAAACCCAACATAAAGAAATATTTCATTTCACGTGCACCGGAAATTGCATTCTCATAATTTTTAATCTCATTCGTTGTGTCATTTGAGTAAGAAATGATTTTTTTTCTTTTTCTTTCTACTTTGTCACATACGTTTTTTCTTTTGGTGTATAGTGATAGTGCCAACTCTATCTTTTACTCCTATTGAATCGAACATCAAAATAAAACATTGAGAAATTCAATATGGGATGCTACTATCAGTACATGAGATGAGTTGTCAAATAGCAGTATAAACCAGATTAGGCCAAGAACCAACCGCTTTATGAACACACACAAATTCAATGCTCAGCTTAAACCTCAGCTTCATGCTGTATCCCGCACACATCAGGGTAGGCAGAGGGAACCTCGTGTTCCCCACTTTCCACCTAATTCTGGAGGCTTTGCGTGCTGAGTGGTGAAACTCAACGCCGCGCTTTGCCGCGACACCAGAGCGAAGAAATCAAAATATAAATGTAAATAAATATTTCACTTCCTCGAGTGGGGATCGCACCCACAACCAGTCGATTTTACAGTCACACTTTGTGCCTCTGCGCCACGACCGGCCTCTTAGCTTAAACCTTGCTGACTGTAAATGTATAATAATAAGTAAAATCTTACATATTAGTTCTTTTCTGCTTGTTCTTTACCTCTCTTCCTCTTTACCATTGTCTTCTAAAGCAGAAACTTTAAAAGTACAAAGAAGAATTTTATATTATAATAATATAACCTACGATAAATAGGAAGACGAGCGTGGCCTTTACAACGCAATCATAATAAACTTTAGTGCGCATTGTTATCTCGTTTATGTAGTTAGACTTTTAAAACAGAATTATGTTATAGCCTGTTATAATATAATAAGCTTTTAATATATCCTTTGTTAATAAAGGTTAAGCAAAGATTATTTTGGTATAAGATTAAGAATATCTAAAAAATGAATTATACTGTTTAATTTTAATATTCATATAAATAAAGGCCAGTCGTGGCGCAGGGGCGCAAGTGGGTGACAGTAAGAGCGACTGGTGGTGGTTTCGATCCCCACTAGAGGAAATGAAATATTTATTTAAATTTATCTTTCCATTTCTTCGTTCTGGTGACGAGACAAAGCGCGGCATTGAGTTCCGACACTCAACACGCAATACCTACAGAATTCGGCAAAAAATGGGGAACAGAGTGTCTTAACACTAAGTTCTCTTTGCCTACCGTGAAGCTACAGAATAAATAAAGTTGTTCTTGCTGAGAGTATAATATAATAATTTGCTCAAATTGACTTATTTCGATCAAAGAGTAGCAGTGATTATTAACAACTTATGTTGGAGCTTAGCATTTTTTATCAAAATTTACTCTATAAATTCTGTCTGTATACTGTTTTATATGAAAATGAAATATATATCTTGTTCTTGTAATATCTTTTCAATATTTTTTTGAAGTAATAATTTCATATTAAAACAAAGTTGCATTTACCACCTTAAATGTTATAAATTACAATAATATAATTATAATCAATAATAATCAGGGGCTGATTAAGAAACCCCTTTCACCATTTGTGTCACTTTATTAATTGAATATTCACTTTTATAACATAAACTTAATTCCACTTTTTATTATTCGCACTTATAAAAAAGCAAAAGATATATTATAAAATTTTAACAAAGCATAATATATTAAAGAGGATTTTTCTTCAATACGCCTTTATGAATACTTGCATAATTCATATAACATTTTCACTTTGCAGTCACTTTGATAAATCCGCTCCAACCTGAGTTTCATATAAAAGAATATTAACATTAATAGTAAAGATATAGTAGTTGTTTTTTACTTCCACCATACGCTATTTGTATGGAGTGAGGCTGGTACTGCTGTGGTATAGGAGACTTTTATCTCTTTTGTTATATTGAAACCAGTAGGAAGAGATGTATGTATGGAAGTGGCGAGAGGAAGCGAGAGGGTCGTCCCCCGACATTCTGAGTGAATGAAGCATTTAGTTGTTTACCGAGCGCCTATTAGCGTGTATGTTTAAACAATCTCATTAAACGGTAAGCACACACAGTAATGGGTCCGCTGTAAAGGTGTTTGAGACTATTATATTCAATTATACACCTTTTACACGCGAATTTAAATTTCATGTTTTGTATTGTATTGCTTTTTATTCTTTTTAGGTTTCTGTACATTTTAATGAAAATCTGTCTTTCTGTCTGCCTGTCTATCTGTCTGTCAAGAGCCTTTATCTCAGGAACGCTTGGAAATATCGGGTTGAAATTCAAACCATTTACTCAGTTCTGCAGTCCCTTGATTTCTGAAAAATCGTATTTCTTTCTACATTTACTTAAAAAAAAGATATGTCCGTTTGTATCGCAAGAAACGCGTATTTCGACATTTTTAGTGTGAATCAAAATTTATAAGGTACTTCCGGCTGACGTAAAATTATGAAATTTGGCAATTATTTCACATTCATTTGAGTAAAATCCTAAAATATAATATTCTTAAAAGGGGGTCAAAATTTGATATTAAAGCCGCTACTTCAACTGAAATATCAGATGAAAGGGCTCTGGCTGAGCTAAGCTTGAATTTCATGAAAAGCTCAAGACCTCCAATTTTTGTACGGAACCCTCGGTGGGCAAGCCTAATTCGCAATTGTCCGGTTTTTTTAACTTCACGTTATAACCCGCATATAGCAACGCCACGCTTTCTCTTGGTACCAGAGTGAAGATATCAGAATATTAATAAATAATAATTCACTCCCCCGAGTGGGAATCGAACCCAAAGCTGTCACGTGTACAATCACACGCTTGTGCTATTGTACCATCATGGCCTCGATTTTATATATTGTTATGTTTTTAATTGAATACTTATAAAAGGTTCTTTATTATTATTTTTACATAATTCGTGTATACCTGTGTAGATCAAGAGAATCAGATGAAATAAAAATTCATGTTACTTTACACAAAAAAGATATTACATACAAGTATAACGTTAAAATATATTACAATAAAATAAAACAATTAAAATATTACATTCATTTCAAATTCATGATCTCCGAGATAGTTTGCCACCATCTTACAAAATGGTGGAACAATTAAAAGTTTGACGCCGTCTCTAACCAGCCGGGAGGACTTGTAAAGGCTTCTCAAATATATTGCGAGTTAAACTTCATCGATAAGTATTTATTTATATCTGTACTTTTTTATCGATTATAATTTTTAATTTTATTTTTTTTTGTAATTCGGTTTACAATATATTTTATATATAGATTAGGCAGGGTAGGTAGAGGGAAGCTAGATAATTTGTTGCTAAGACACTCCGTTACCCACTTCCACTTGCACCCTATTTTCAAGACACTGCCTGTTGAGTATTGAAATTTGAAACTCGGCATCTGTGCTTTTTCTTATTACCAGAGAGAACCCACAACCGCTGTGCCATAGACAGTCTGCGGCTGCGCCACTGCACCACTGCGCCACGACGGCTTCATAATAATTTTATGCATTTTTTTATCTCACGTTTGTTAAGACTCTGTGCTATTCACTATGACAATTTTGGAAATATTACGTTCTGAGTGGCAGCACCAAACGAACTTTAACAAGAAAAAAATTGATTCAAATTCAATAGATCTCTCAAGTAGATTGACAACCAACACATTTCTAGTCAAACTCTGTATCTTTTAGTAAAACGATTATTCATACAAACAAGAAGAAAAGTTCTATATATTATAAATATATTCAACCCCAACTTAGAAATGAAAATAATCGCGTTTACTTAGACTTATCCATATTAGGAGCGTCACAACAAAATCGTATATTTAATTCTCTACAAATTTCACTTAAATATAAACAATAATAAAGTAACAAAGGAAATAATAAAGCTTATAAAAGCAAAGATAACGTACGCTGCGTGGCACAGGGGCACAACCTTGTGACTGTAAGCGCGATAGGTTGTGAGTTCGATTCCTACACGAGGAAATGAAACATTAAGTTTTTGTTTATTTTTTTATTTCCTCGCCCTGGTGTCGGGGCAAATCTAAACGTAGAGTTCCGCCAAGCAACACGCAATGCCTCCAGAATTCTGTGTAAAATGGAGAACGGAGTGTCTTAACACTATGTTTACTCTGCATACTCCTGCGGGATATAGCGTGAAACTGAAAAAAAATAATGCAAATATAGTGTACATTAGCTGAACTATCAGCACTTATCGCTCGATGTGAGATTTTAAACTTCGCTATTAATTATTATGAACTTAATAGTTTTAGTTGAACTTATGATACTTAGTTTAAAGATGAAAACTTTCGACAGCCCAGAAGTTAACATTATCTTTAAAACAAACTTTGTTTTCATTCGATTTTAACTGTTGCCAAAACAAATCTTTTTAACTTTTAAACGGCATACATACTTTTATTTCTATTTTTTTATACCTTCACGCTGTATCCCGCATGTAGCAGGGTAGGCAGAAGGAGCCCAGTGTTAAAAATACCCCACTCTCCACTTTTCTGCCAAATTCTGGAAGCATTGCGTGTTAATTAACAATTAATTCAATAAATAATATTTAATTAAAAAAAACTTAAAACTTGATTTATTATAAAAATTACATAAATAACAAATATAATTTATATATGAGACTCTTTAAGAAAGTTATATTAAGTGAGATTCGCGTTACCATATTACCCATGGATACCATTGAGATCATAAAGGCCTCGTTCTCCTCTCTCTAAGGCCCGGACTTTAACGTCGATTTCGGCGTTTAACGTCTCTAACGGCCTATAAATTATACCAAATTTGTTTTTCACAGTAAGCTGGATTTACCTGCGGTTAGTTACATATGGGCCTATTTGCTCGCTGAATTGTGATTGAGAATCCGAACTAAATTGAAATTTTCACATGTGTGCTAAATGTATCGTTGGAATAAATGTATTGTATAATATATATATATATACGAATTTAATTTTATTTTATATCTAAGTATTTTTATATTTATATAAGCATTCTATTTGATTTTATAATCACATTCTGTGTCCTTGCGCCACGACTGGCCAGGTAGTGGGTTCGATCTCCACTCGAGGAGATAAAATAAATATATTTTCATTTCTTCACTCTGGTGTCGAGGCGAAGCGCGGCGTTGAGTTCCGCCACTCAACACGCAATGCCTCGGAGGAAAGTGGGGATCGGAGTGTCTTAACACTAAGTTTCCTCTGCCCACCCTGCTGTGTGCGGGATACAACTAAATAAAAACATTTCTAAGATTTTGTCGAATTATATGAGCTACCGTTATCTACTATTTAGGGTTTCGTACCTTTTAATATAAAAAGGAATCCTTATAACATAACTTTCTTGTCTGTCGGTCGGTCTGTCAAGAGCCTTTATCTCAGGAAGGCTTCGAGATACCGAGTCGAAATTCAAACCATATACCTAGATCTACAGCCCCATGATTTCTTAAAAAAAAATGTTTTTCTACATTTATTAAAAATATATATGGCCGTTTATATAGCAAAAAACGCTTATTTCGACACTATAAAGGAAATGAAAATGAATATTCGTAATATCATAATACTTCTGGTTAACCTAGAATTATGAAATTTAGCAACTAGCATCTACAGGTAGTACTAGTTCAGGAAAAAAACTGAAAACTATACGTTTACAGTAAAATCCTAAAAAATAATAGCATTAAAAGGGGGCAAAATTTCAGAAAAAGCTAGAAACATCCAATTTTTGTATAGAGCTTTCGGTGGTCGAACCCGACTCGCTTTTGTCCGGCTATAAGAGATATACGATAATTATAAAAACAAAGTAATATAAGGATTAGAAAAAATTAAGCAATAAAAAATCACCATCTGGATAGCATCAATTGAAATTTCACGACTATAACAGACAAGCTGTGCTATCAGTTAATCGAACTCAAAAGCGACCTCCTTTTTTCACTTTCCAGTCACTCGGGAGTTGTGGAAGCGAAGAAATGAAAATAATTATTTTCCCCAATTGGAAACCTACAACCTTCGCATCGTATCGCATAGTACAGTCACTCTATACTCTATACTCTCTGTGCCACTATATACTAGAAAAGTATATACATTACAAAATATAAAAATGTCTTCAGAATTATAAGCATATAATGATCAAAGCTTTTGACTTTGATAAAAAATATATGTTAAATAACAGGCCAACAGGTCGTGGTGCGGGGGCATAAGCATGTGTCTGTGAACACGACAGTTTGTGGGTTCTATTCTCATTCGAGGCAATGAAATATTTAAAATTTTCTTTTGCTTCTACAATGCCTCCAGAAATCGGCGGAAATGGGGAACGGAGTATTGATTCTATTCTAATAAGTTCTTTGATTTTCACGATTATTACACATTTTAAATGAAACTATTTTAACCGGATTAATCGCGTATATTTTGTACTTTTATACATTTTTTGGAAACCCGACGTTTCGAACACTTTGCAGTAGTCCGTGGTCACGGGTAGACTGAGGTGGCATTCGTCTGTCAGTTGACATAATTATTATATCAAACTACCGCCAACGATTTCTTAATTGCCTCGCGTACTGCCCTGCCTGGATTCCTGCAGAATGAGCTGATAGTATCTTGCCCTCTGGTATAGTGGGTTTGAGACTTCAATGATTTTATGAGTGGGTCCCAGGTGGTAGAAAGCTTCCAGCCATCCTCTCTATTGAAATTAGGATATTTTTGTATTTCAATAGCCTCGCGGATCATTCTAGGAATGTATCTGTTTTCCTTAGCGAGGATTTGGGGTTTATCAAACCTAATGTAGTGGCTGGGTTTATCCACAGTATGCTCACACACAGCTGACTTCGATACATGCCCATTCTTGATATCAG
>JAATLQ010035166.1:0-36455 GCA_013421005.1 Heliconius erato x Heliconius himera
CCCCCCCGCCCCTCTTCAGTGCTTACGTAATACTTGAACGGCCCCTTTCCGCCAATTTCTGGAGGTATTGCGTGTTGAGTGGCGGAACTCAACGCCGCGCTTTCCTCACGACACCAGAGCGAAGAAATGAAAATATAAATGTAAATAAATATTTCATCTCTTCGAGTGGGGATCGATCCCACAACTAGTCGATTTAAAGGCACGCTTTGTGCCTCTGCGCCACGACTGACCCCTTGCTGAGAACGTAACCCACTATACTTGCGGTCAGAGTTACCTCGGGCACTTAAAATCTGTCATGTGTCACACACACATCTTTTACCTATTTCCATTTGACCACAGGTTAAGTTATAAGGACAAACTAGTATATATCATAATGTTATATGTTGAGGCCGGTCGTGGCGCAGCGGCACGAGGTGTGACTGCAAAACCGACTGGTTGTGGGTTCGATCCCCACTCGAGGAGATGAAATATTTACTTAAATTTGTATTTCCATTTCTTCGCTCTGGTGTCGAGGTTAAGCGCGGCGTTGAGTTCTGCCACTCAACACGCAATGCCTCCAGAATTCGGCAGAAAGTGGGGAACGGAGTGTCTTAACACTAGGTTCCCTCTGCCTACCCTGCTGTGGGCGGGATATAGCGTGAAGCTAATTTTTTTTTTTTTATAATGTTATATTATGATTGCAGTTCCGACACACACGGGATCTGTCCGACGGATAGGTTACTGCGATCGAGGGAGACGTGCCGCGTGGACGGTGTTGACATTCAGTGCATCCGGTTAAACTGCTGCGAAGACTACAATTATATAGCTGGGCGGTAAGTTAAATATTAATATTATGTTAAAAAAATGTATAATCGTTTTTATTTAGTTCAGCTTTACGCTGTGTCAGCTATAGGCAGAGGATTAAAACACTCCGCTCCCCATTTACTGCCGAATTCTGGATGCGTTGCGTGATTAGTGGCGGATCTTAACACCGCGCTTTTGCCTCGGCACCAGAAAGAAGAAGTGAAAATATTAAATATTTTATTTTCTCGAGTGGAAGTCGAACCCACAACGTATCTCGTTTACAGTTACAAATTTGTACTCCTGCGCCACGATTGGCCTCAAGTGTATATACTTATTTAAAAATTTATTTCGAGTTCCTACTTCACTAGAAGTTACACTTATGTTTATGTTTTATATAAACAGTGTCAGGTTACGCAAGTAAACGTATACCGCCGCATCCCCCAAAACAAGTAAAATAACCAGAATAGAATAGAAAGATAGATAGATATACAATAAAATGTAAAGATTAAGCAAGAAATTAGATTATTTAGCCTTAGTATATACGGAAATATTATAAAACTAACAACCTACGCACGGATTCACTCGCATGAAGTTATTGTAATATAATAAGTTCTTTGATTTCCACGATCATTACACATTTTAAATGAAACTATTTTAACCGGAATAATCGCGTATATTTAAGATTATACATTTTGGGAACCTGACGTTTCGAAATTCAGCTATATGTGAACATACTGTGGATAAACCCAGCCACTACATTAGGTTTGATAAATTAATCCGGTTAAAATAGTTTCATTTATTGTAATATTATAGCCAAATTATATAGAGATATTTACATTAATCGTAGCTTATGTTAAATATATATTTTTGATAAGTTTTATTCAGTAGTTTTTATGTGAAAGTGTAACAAACATCTATCCTTCCAACTTCACAAACACTCATATTTATTATAATAAGGATTTCTGAATACGCATTTACATTAACATTATAATAATAGATGTCTTTTAACAATTATTTTAGTACTATTTTTTCAAGATGGGATTTAAAATAATTGAACATATATAAGATTTCATCAAAAAAAAATAAGAACATTGCTCGGGAAAATAAAATAGGCTAATAATAATAATAAAATAAGCCGGAAGCTTAAATAATATTTAAGCTTCCGGTTTTCATTTGAATGAAACGAAAAAACTTTCTATTAAAAATTACACTGTTAAAGTTAAAGACAATTAAAGTAAATTGTAACTTTTATATAGAAATATATTTTTCCAGCTGCATTCCAAAGACAGTGGAACCATGCAGCCTACGACTGTGCGAGCAAGCGTGCGCCGTGCGAGACCAGCGGATATGGTGCACGTGCCACCAGGGGTTCAGGTTCGATGAAGATAGCTACCTAAGGAAAAAACAACCATTTTGTGTAGGTAAAGTATCAAAATCATTAGCTTTTTTAAGTGTAATACTTCACTGGAAATCTGCGTAGAAAATGATAATCTAGTGATTTTTTTTTCATTCTTCTACCATTTTAAAACATCTCCCTCAATGAAAAACCTAGTGTTAAAACACTCTTTTCTCCGGTAAAATACTTTCGTTCTCTTCTTTTCATCGAATTCTTGAAGCATTGCGTGCCTCGTTACCAGAGCGAGAAAATGAAAATATTTAATATTTTATTCTCACGAGTGGGAATCGAACCCACATCCATCGCGTTTAAAGTCACATGCTTGTGCCGCTGCGCCACGACGGCCTATTAAACTTTTAATAATTTCTTACTTACTTACCTGTTATTTTCATCTTACATAATAAGTTATAGATTATTTAATATTTCCATTTCCAGACATAAACGAATGTGCAGCAAACAACGGCGGCTGCGACCAGCTCTGCATCAACGACCCCGGCGGCCACCACTGCGAATGCGCGCCTCCCCTCGTGGTAGCCGGCGACGGCAGGAGATGTTTGCAATCGGTAGCTATAGCTTTAAAGGTATATTTTTGTATCAGGTACATGTAGATTTAATATATATTTAAACAAGAACTTCTAATTAAAAATAAGGAAATGAAATCTTGTTTTTTAATTTACTACAATGATTCCTTATATATAATATTCCTTATTATTCTTATATAAATAATAAAAATCATCTGGACAATGGGCAATAACCTTTTCTGTCTGTCATCCATCAAAAATCCGTAAAATGACAGTGAACGCAAGGTGTGCCTATTTAAAGTCAACTTTACATTTGAGTATATATTGTATAAAAAATTATTTAATACATTACAGGAGCCTCTACCGCTGGTACGGGCCTCGTCCCGGTGCTACGCGCCGTGCGATACGGTGTCTTGGCTGTCGAGGAAAGTGAAGCAGCTGAGCGACCAACTCCACACGACGCAAGCTGCCCTTAAGAAATTATTAGAGAATCCTATGTTCAAAGGAGAAGGTACAATTATGAAACCTTATTCTTCGTGTGTCTGACGCATGTAGCTTTGTAGTATATAGTTTCTAAAAATAATTATCTTTTTTTAGCTTTTTAATTCATTTAAGAAACATTACGTTTTTGGTGATAAAATCCAAAGTTTTCATCTAAGAATAAGTGTTATTTTTATTTTAAAAGCTTTTTATCTAAGAAGAACCAGAGAAATAAAAATATTTCAAATATAGACATTGTCTAAGTAGAAATCGAACTTACAACCATTGCGTTGTCAAGAGTCTTTTTAGAAATGTAAGTAAGTTTGACTAAAATTAAACTAAATTTAAATTGCAAGCTATAAATTTACTAAGCAGAAATATAAGTTTAACTCTGCATAATTTTATTTTTATTACTAAAGACTTTAACCAAAGTTTTAGAACCAAAATATCTTAAAATACATTTTAAATATATCACTCGAATATTTAAAACAGATGATGGTCGTTTCGCAGAGGGCACACACGCTTACAGAGTACTCGACGCTACCGCACCATTGGAGGGTGGTTACTGTCGATGTGAACGCGGGCCTAGAGTAAGTATTTTTTTTGTCATTATTTTCCATAGAAAAAGAAGGAATTAATTACATGACTGTTGATTCATTGTAAGACACTCCGTTCCCCACTTTCCGCCGAATTCTGGAGGCACTGCGTGTTGGGTGGCGGAACTCGACGCCGCGCTTTGCCTCGACACCAGAGCGAGGAAATGAAAAAAAAAACTAAATACATATTTAATTTCCTCGAGTGGGGATCAACGTCACAAACAGTCGCGTTTACAGTCACACACTTGTGCCAAAAAAAATATATCTTTCTACAACAACCTATTTAATTTGTATTCTATTTGTTTTGTTCTGTTTTTTATATTTAAGTTTCATTTATTCTAGGGCCCAGCTGGTCCCCCTGGCA
Organism: Heliconius erato x Heliconius himera; assembly: GCA_013421005.1. Lineage (NCBI taxonomy): Eukaryota > Metazoa > Arthropoda > Insecta > Lepidoptera > Nymphalidae > Heliconius > Heliconius erato x Heliconius himera. The sequence continues at coordinate 4,141 of JAATLQ010035166.1, forward strand.
TGGAGGGTCCAAAAGGGGATAGTGGGGCGCGAGGACCACGTGGGGCTCGCGGGCCGAAAGGATCCCTGGATTTAATGCTACTTTTACTAGCTGATATTAGACATGATATACATAATCTTGAAGAGAAAGTCTACAAAGATGGAGAAAAGTAAACATAACTTTATATTTTTTATAAGCATTTAAATCAATCTCTAAAGAAGTCAAGTCAAATGGGCCATTCAAAATTGTCTTCATATACGAAATTTACTTTACAAAAAACGAACTTTACAAAAAAAAATTGTGTTTTTTAAGTTAACATTGAATTATTTTTCTATTTTTCTTTAATGGAATTTCTGAAATGTAATAAAATATTTCAATAAAATCCTTACAGACCAGAGCGTTTCAACCTTCAAAAAGCTTGGAAACACCAACACAAGCAAGAACAATTAGAAAAAGAAAGTAACGTGGAGCAGGACCTGGAGGCGTACACCGCGCCGCCCGTCGTAGGCGCTGACCCCGTGGAGATATCGCACCATGGTGAGTTGTTAATAATATTTTATAAATTAATTCTTTTATAACATATGTGGCATATTCCAATTCCAAAAATCTTCACTTAAAAAGTCATTTTAATATAAAAACATTTAAACAGACAGTGAGTAGACGATCAAATGAAAACCAAATTAGTAAAAAGGCTATTGCGACTATTGCTTTGATAAAAGTACAAGCCCAAAAGAGTAAGAAAAGCCTCTAATTTACTTCAACTTCAAAATATTAAAAAAGAAATATCGGATATAAAACTTTAAATGTGAAATATTAAATTTAAATTCTCAGTATGAAACTTTAAATTCATCATATTAAAATTAACCTATTTAAGCGCGGCGTTGAGTTCTGCCACTCAACACGCAATGCCTCCAGAAATCGGCAGAAAGTGGGGACGGAGTGTCTTAACTCTAGGTTCCCTCTGCCTACTCTGCTGTGTGCGGGATACAGCGTGAAGCTGATTTAATTTTTTTTTTAATTAACCTAAATCTATTAACCTTTAAATTCCAGGTACAACAGGAGAAATAAGTCAAAAATCAGAAACCACAACGGACTGGACGCTAGTGAAGGGCGACAGCTACGACAGCACCGACGCGCTGGACATCGCCGACATGGACGAGAAGCTGCGCCAGCTGCGGCAGCTGGCCAACGCGACGGGGGCCAGCGACGACGACGATGTCGACACGGATTATGATTATAGCTTTTATTAGATATTTTTGTACAAAAATTGTGTTGTTTTTTTTTTAATTCGCTGGTTTATTTCCTTTTTATTTTCTTTTTTCAGTTGGTTGAGTATTGAAAACAAAAACTTTGGAGAATAGAAAAATTTATGATATTTTCTTATAAAGCTCAACAACCTGTGCTTTAAAATTTCTTGTGCACAATATTGTTAAAGAATGTAATTAAGAAATAAAAAATATTAGATCTAGTTCTAGGCCCGATTAAAGTAAATTTAAGTATGAGCCACAAAGTAAGAACCACAAAATATAATAAACAATACATGAAGTTAAAAAAAGAAACTACTTAAGAAAATTTAACTAGAATCTTGTCTATACTAATCTATATTATTATTAATATAATAAAGAATTTGTTTGGCTTGTTTGATTTAAGGCTAAGATCTCTGGAATTACTAGTCGGATTTACTTTCTTTTTGTTTGAAACCAACACTACGATATATTCATTATAACATTACAATACTTTCCTTACTTAAAATGACAAAGAAATAACAATAATAATGAACGCCTTTAAAATGCTTTACCTGCGTGCGCTGAATAAAATAGTTAAATATATGTAAGTATTTTGTGTAATAAAAAAATCTATTACGAAAAGAAGATTGAACTATGAACGACGGTGAAGACTGTAAATTTAGTATTATTTTGAAAGAATACAGAAAGAATCAGCTTCACGTTATATCCCGCACACTGCAGGGTAGGCAGAGGGAACCTAGTGTTAAGACACTCCGTTCCCCACTTTCTGCCGAATTCTGGACGCATTGCGTGTTGTGTGGCAGAACTCAACGCCGCGCTTGTCCTCGACACCAGAGCGAAGAAATGGAAATATAAATTTAAGTAAATATTTCATCTCCTCGAGTGGGGATCGAACCCACAACCAGTCGGTTTTACAGTCACACTTTGTGCCACTGGGCCACGACTGGCCTCAAAGAATACAGGTTAGGTTCTATTCTTACTCGCAAACGAAGGTTATGTTTTCTTTGGCGTCGTTGTTGTCTGTTGTTTTATTTGGTTGAATATGGTTGGTCGTTTTCTGATTTGGTCTGAATTATGAAAACAGTTGTTCATGATAGAATCTACAAATTATTTAATCATATAGGTATCTAAATATGCTATATAATAAAAATATGGTATATCTAGATCTGTACTTTATTAAACAAAAAACAAAGCTAAAATAATTTACAATAAAACATAATATAACTATCTACGTCTTAGCATTTGGCGCTCCGGTCTCTTTGGCTACCACGCTAGGAACAAAGATTGAAGATAAAAAAGATATAATAATAAGATCTTTGATTTTCACGATTATTACACATTTCAAATATAAAATAATATATATTTAAATATGTAATAATAATAATATAATAACTTGCGACACATAGATACATGATATTGTGCTAAAAGTAAAAATCGTTGATAATTTGTGATAATTTTGATTATAGTTTCTACCTTTTTCTACCATTTTTTAAAAATGGTACTGGCGACAGACGGTTCATACTTATATTCGCTGGAACTTATATGATAGCGATATACTACATAATTATAGTTTGTGAGCAGATTGAAAGTTTACATAAATGGAATGAAATTTTTTTAAACCAGCAAAAAATTACTGTAATGTATTATCATTACATGTAAACATAAAAAAAATAACAACAAGGCCATCCTGGCAAAAAAGAAAAAGAAACTTTTTCTGGAAAAGGAAAAGATCTACTAGTACTATCTATAGTCTTTTAGTCTACTCACCCACGGGTTCGACCCACGTTCAGGTGAATGAATAAAAACGAAACCAATACATTATAATATATATTTATTAATCTTTCACAATACAATAATACATTCAACTGGCGACCGACGGCTGGTACTGTGCTGCGAGTCGCTTGAACTCATTGACTTTAGCGTTGTACTCCTTTGTGAAGGGGTGGTCGGCGTGCGCGTCCAACAGCTGAGCGAGGTAACGGGATGATACCTAAAATTATAAGAATTATAAAAAATAAAAATACATTTACATAGAGACCCAGTGTCACAGGGCATAAGGGCAACGCAATGCTTCTAGGTTCGATTCCTACTCGAGGGAATGAATTATTATTTATTAATATTTTCATTTTCATCGTTCTACCACCAAGGCATAAACCCGGTGTTGAGTTCTGTCACTAAACACGCACTCCTCGAAAAAATCGACGGAAAGTGGGAATCGGAGTGTCTAAACACTAGTTTCCCTCTGCTTACTCTGCTTTGTGCGAGGTACAACGAGAAGCTGTTTTTTTTAACTTGTGTACTAAACACAACAGCAGCAGCATGATTGACCATAACTGGTAATCATATAATTCAAATAAAATATATATATATTTTATTACACTATACACTAAACTAAAACTCTATGGCTACTAAAAAAGCATAGGTACTTATTTAGAAAAGGTATAAAAATTTGAACGTAGCGAGACTCGCACCCGCGCCTCCTGGAAAACGACCAGGCGCTCTAACCACTAAGCCATACGTTCTCATCAAGCTACGTCCAAATTTTTATACGCTTGTTACAATTTATTGTAACAAGTTAGTTTTCAATGTCACATATGTGTTATGTTTAGAATAATACATACCTCCGGTGGTTTCCCGCTGTGAGCAGCGGTCACGGCCAATCCGAGCAAGAGCTCCGGTTGCTGTGGAGCTCTCGTCTGAGCCTCTGTTAACATCTGCTCGGCTTCTTCCCACATGCCTAAAAAAAATTGTTATGTATACTATATATCATATACTTTTTTTAGGTTCATGCTATCCAGCATATAGCCGGGGCAGCGAAGGAACTTAGAAATAAGACACTTAGTTCTCCAAGCACCGCCCAATTCGAGGCATTTTGTGTTTGGAAACGAAACTCAACGCCGTGTTATGTCTAGTTACCAGAGCGAGAAAATGTAAATAATTCATTCAACCGATTGAAATTAGCACCTAAATCGTCGAGTTTGTCAGTACGGTATTCAGATGCTGTATTTTAAGAATAGAATAAAACATATTCTCCATAGATTTTTTTCAAAAATCTAATTGTTACCAGTAGATACTAATATCAATTTTTATTTCTTACATAATTTTTATTTATATTTACTTGATAGACAAAAAAGCCATTATGGTGCAGTGAGACAACATCTGACTTTAAACGCAATGATTGTCAATTCAAACTCCAACCTCTCTCTCTATCTATATATATAAAAGGACTTGTGCTGAGGTAAGACGCACGCAGAGCCGTAACCGCTGTGCGTAGAAACGTGAAATTTGGGCAGATGTTTATTTTCATATTCTGGACATCCACTAAGAAGGGAATTTGAAAAATTTAATAGTTATAATTTAATTATTTAAATTCAAACTGTTAAAAATATTTTATTGAACACGTATTTCGTGGTTTTTTTTGGATTCTCTCCTAATAAGCGGGCGAAGCCGCGCGCTCCCTCTAGTCTCTAATATGCAATATCAATTTCAATATAATTTGTTCAGCATGAACAATGTCTCATTAAACTAGGTTTCCTCTGCCTACTCCGCTACAGGTTACATGCTGGATACAATGTGAAACTAAATCATAAAATAAAAAATTAAAAAATTAACATTTTACTTTTCTAAATGAAGATTATAAAAAAAAACTAGAAAAATGCTTTTAGAGGCCAGTCGTGGCGCAGGGCACAAAGTGTGACTGCAAAACCGACTGGTTGTGGGTTCGATCCCCACTTGAGGAGATGAAATATTTATTTCAATTTATATTTCCATTTCTTTGCTCTGGTGTCGAGGCAAAGCACGGCGTTGAGTTCTCAACACGCAATGCCTCCAGAAGTCGGCAGAAAATGGGGAACAGAGTGTCTTAACATTAGGTTCCCTCTGCCTACCCTGCCGTGTGTGGGATACAGCGTGAAGCTAATTTGATTTGATTTAAAAATGCTTTATAAGAAAATATGTAAGAATTTCAACATAGTTTGAACATATGGTCTTGAATGGCTTCCAAGAGGCGCGAGTTCTAGTCACGTTACGTTCAAATATGTGTGCAAGTTTTCTAAAAAAAATAAGAAAATAATATCAACTAATAAACTATAACAATAGTAATAAAACAATAAATACCTCTGCAAGCAGCAGCCGCAGCGCCTACAGCTGAAGGTCCAGCACCTAATGCACCAAGTCTCTCTGCTAACTCCATTATACTATAGTGTGCATCTTGAACACCTGGACCACCCTGTAAATATGAAATAACGTGGATTTTTATTTTATTCTCATCTCTCTGATATATTATTTTATATTCAATTATCAACAAAAATATGTGACCTTTCATCAAAAGATTGTAAAAGAAGAAGAGAAATAAGTAAATTTTATTAAATAATGTATTGTATATGTGTTTTATCACTAATTACAACAATTTGCTATCCGTAAATGACCAGTAATAAATGTTGAAGTGTAAAGGTAGAGAGAAATTCCTAAATGTATGGGAATGATGTGCTTATAGCATAAAATACAAATCCAACTAATGTTAACAGTAAAGTTTAACATATTGAAACCTGCATCTTTCGGCAATCGTCTAAGTGCTATATTTCATTTCCTCAAACAGGAATCGAACCCACAGTGTAAATTGTTCATAGTCACACGCTTGTGCTCCTGCACCACAAGTGGCCTAAAACTCATTCTTATTTGTATTGTTATTATACTTTTATGACAAATTTACATTTGAAGGAAGGATACTGGAAATTTCCACTACCAAAACTTAAAATCATTTCCACTTGGAGAATTCTTTTTTTTTAGCTTCATACTGTAACCCACACTCAGCCGGGTAGGCAAAAGGCAGAGTATCTGGGTCTAGAAAATTGTGTTAAGTAACTCCATTCCCCACTTTCAAATTTGGGAGGCATTGAGTGGCGGAACTGAACACTGCGCTTGGTGTCGAGGCACAAATCTTGAGTTGGTATCGAACTCACAACCGGTTGCATTTACAGTCATTAGCTTGTGTCCCTATGCCATGACTGGCCTCAAAATTTGTTTGTTTGTTAAATATTTTTTAATGTTTTATACATTGTTTCATATCAAGTTTAGAAAAATATCCAACAACAATGGATTTGAGTCACAGGACTACACACAATTACATAATATTTTTATATAATATTTTTATATACATTTATTTACCTGAGCCAAATTAAGCCAACTTTGCGCCAGTTGAGTTAATGTACTATCATCTTCAATATCTTGCAACCCTTTAAGTTGTTTCTTCGCCAAGTCTGGTCTGTTCATCGCCAGCAAGCATTGTAATGTGAACGCACTGAGCTCCAATGATTCAGCTTCATGTAGAATTCTTTAATGAAATATATTTTATTTTATTATATTTTATATATGAATATTGTTTGATAATATCATACAGTATGAAGTTGTCATGGCACAGAGTCACAATTGTGAATACAATGGTTGTGTATTCGATTCCCACTTGAGGAATGAAGAATTCAATATTTTCATTTCCTTGCTCAGGTATAATGTAAAGTGCAGTGTTGAGTTCTGTCTGTTGTATTATTTTAATTTACATTTTCCAAATAACATGCTGTAAAAGTCAAAGTTTAACTTCATAATGTCAAATAAAAATCTGTGAAATATCACCTTGCAATTAATAAAATGTCTCATTATGACTTATTTATAAGAAATACAGTGTTGCTTGAACTAATAAAGTAAAATATTTTTGTCATACATTGTACTGGCATTTATTTAACTATTTGTTCAGCGCACATCCTTAAAGCAATTCAACAACATACATTTTTGTGGCTATTTTGTTATTTAAGGCTAACTAAAAATTACATCATAATGTTATATAGCCTATAGCATTCCAAAAGAAATTAGCTTTCATACAAAACAAAAAAAAAGTAAACCAGACTAGTAGATCCAGAAATATTAGCGCTTAAATAAACAAACAAAGAAACTCTTCAGCTCTATTATATTAGTATAGAATATGCATATATCAAGGTACTCAGAGAGTATCCAGTACTAACACAATCCATCTGTTTCCGCCCAAATTCAATACTCAATGCAGCAACTCTGTGTACCCATGAACATGGACTAATGTAAAGTATTTAAAACATAGGGTTTCCAAAAATGAATAATACTATTATAAATATACATGACTAAATAGTTTCACATAAAACATGTAATAACTGGAAAATCAAACAACAAAACTGTTGAAAAACTTACTTTAATGCTGCTTCATAATTCCCTTCATGATAGTAGATAGTAGAAGCAACAATAAGGAATATATCATTTGTTAGTTCTGTTCCCTTTGCAACCTATAATGACAATTAAAGATATTAATATAAATACTAATGAACAAGGGGAAAAGAGACAGGCTGTAACAGTTGAGAGGTTGTTTCCCATTCAGAAAAATGAAATAGTTTCATTTCATCTCTGGTATCATAACAAACCACAGAATTGATTTTTGCCACTGAACGCTATATCTCAAAAATGGTAAATGCAGTACCATTACACTACATTCCCGCTGCTTACTCTGCTAATTGCAAGGTATGTGAAGCTAAAAATCTATGTTTAGGTTAAGTAAGCTATAAAAGGTTATAATTTTTTTTTTCTAGCAAACCAAACATGTTTCAACTTACTCTAGCAGCAATCTCAGATACTATAGCTGGCTTATTGGCACCAGGGGATAAATAATCAACCAGTGTCTTTAATGGTTGTAACATAGGGTCAGCACTTTTTAGCTCTTGTAAAACAATCCTATAGTTGCCCTGTGCAATATACGATCGATACAGAAAAGCATCTCGCTGGAGAGCTATGAGCGGAGAAGACGGCTGCAAAGAAATAATATATAATATTATAAATTTAGGTATCTTAAATTCATATAGCAAAGCAATTTCATATGACTGAGAAAACTAGCTCTAAGAGAAGTATTTTATAAAAACTTGAAAATTTTATTACAAAATTACATCAAAACAAATGTCACACGTCATCGGTATAAACAGTAGCTACTTTTATCGCAATAGAAAGCTGTAACTATATTTTTGATACATTTAAAATGATACTTACGTTTACATTTTGCGCTTCATTTATGGCTTGTTGATAATTTCCAACATAATATGCATTTTTAACATCGAAAAGCTCATCGACATCCTGCTGCTGACGTGCCATTTTGACAACAACTGACAGCTGTCAAGCAATAGTAAGCTATATAGTATATAGATAGGTTAACAAATTTAGTCAAAGTTTAGTCGTTCAAAAATTAATGTATTGTCCTTTTTACTTGTAGAACTTTTAATGATTTAATAAAATAAGCAAGATTAAATATTATTTTATTTTTGACATTAGTCATATTTACAATAAAAACTATAATTGTAAGAACGATTACGAAAATCTTATTTATTGCCTTCCTTAAACCACATCATTAAAAATATTGTCAAAATACAGCGAAATACATTAAATGTTTTTTTTTTCACTAATAACTTGGGTTTGATTATTTAAAAATAAAAATACGAACATTACTAATGTTCCTATAATAGTAATTTTGTATTAGGTAGTATACTAAAAATATATAGTCCAGACTTATCTATAGTTGTCCATTAACTGCCACAGAACGGCTGCAGTAGTTACATCTACCTCCTATATATTTTGTTTCTTCTATAGAGTGTTTACCACCAACCAAGTAATTCGATAGTCACTCAAGAGTTTGCGTAGCCAAATTGTTCATTGCAAAAATCCCAACATTAGATTAAGAAGCCACAAAGTATAACGCATTTACTTGCTTATCTCAACTGCTTCTTCACCTGTTGAAATGAGGATGAAACACCATTAGATCCATTAACACGAAAAAAACGATATTATTTTATTATATAAATAACAATAACAAACAATGTAACTGTAATAATACCGAAAGTGTTAGACCACATTATTTGCTTTAATTATAATTTAATTTTAAAAAATAATAAAATAAATCAGCTTCACGCTGTATCCCGCACACAGCAGGGTAGGCAGAGGGAACCTAGTGTTAAGACACTCCGTTCCCCACTTTCTGCCGAATTCTGGAGGCAATGCGTGTTGAGTGGCAAAACTCTACGGCGCGCTTAACCTCGACACCAGAGCGAAGAAATGGAAATATAAATTTAAGTAAATATTTCATCTCCTCGAGTGGGGATCGAATCCACAACCAGTCGGTTTTATAGTCACACCTCGTGCCGCTGCGCCACGACCGGTCATAAATATTTTTTACATTATAATTTTATAACGTAACATTAACTTACATTAGACATTCTTAGGAACAGATCAAAATTTTGAATCTAAGCTAATGAGGAAAATTTGAACATTTTAAGTACTAATACAAAAATTCTAGAAGCTATGTATAGAGCCTAAAGTTACCATTTTTTTTTATTTTCGACAAGTACAAGGTAACAATAAAAGGGACCATAAGTCATCAATTTCGTTTTTAAAGTATATCGGAAATGAAAACGCCCCTGAAAGATAAAGAATATGTGCCTATATTATATACCTAACATTATTTTATCCTAATCCTATATTAGAAAAATAAAAAAAAATAACAGCTTTTATATTTTTAAGCCCTCAGCTATCTTTAACATTTAATAAAACCTGTTGTATTAAAATGCTTTTATTTCAATTTTCTGTTGAATTTCATTTTACCTTTCCTAAGCTTGAATGGATGTTTTGTGTCTGTGTCAGTAAATCCAAATTAGTTTCACTACATAATAACATTGCAGGTAAAGTACCTTTATATTTTTTCTGATTGTTCTTTGGATGTTACCTTGTCTTTGTGTACAATGAATAAAATACTGCTTTCAATGATTTCGTCGTGCAATAGAAGAAAAATCCGTTAAATTTCGATGGAATTGCGTGTTCATTGGCGGTACACAACGCTGCACTTTGACTCGATACTAGATCAAAAAAATGAAAATATTAAATATTTCATTTCCTCGAGTGGGGATCGAACCCACAACCTGTCACCATTACAGTCACACGAGTGTGCCCTAAGCATATATTTTAAAATACGTCGTTACATTCGATATATCATAGATTAAATGTATTCTGAACAAAACAAGCTTCTGATTCATGAATGAATGATTCCTCGTTTCTCTGAACCGACTCGTCTTTCTGAGATGTTCTTGGGTTCATAAATTTATTGTAAATCATATATTTCGATGACACCACCGCACTACTGTAAAGTAGGTGACTATATATGCACATTTGCATTGTGCGCGATAGTTATAGGTTGAAATTTTTATCTGCTTCACGCTGTATTCCGCATGTAGCAGGGTAAACAGAGGGATCATAGTGTTAAAACACTCCGCTTACCACTTTCCGCCAGATAAGGCGTTGCGTGTTGAGTGGTGGAACTCAATGCCGCGCTTTACCTACTGCTACACCAGAACGAAGAAATGAAAAAGTTAATTTTGATTCAGTTACTTTGTACTTTCTACGTATCGTAAAAAAAACTTAAATTTTGAAGTTAAAAGCCTAAAGCGCTCTACAATATTTTGCTAATTTCTTTCAACATTGAGTGAATATTTATTATTAAATTTTTTACTCACCTCTATAATTTAAATACATATATTTTATTATAAGATCATAATGATAATAATAATATTAGGTAAACCAATAACCATAAAAGTACAACAAAACGAGCGTGCCTCTGGCGCCAGAAGACGTGGGTTCAAATTACGTACGTGACGAATAATCGGTTCAAGTGATTTCCTGCTAAACTTCTTAGCCTTTTTTTAATGTAAACACAAAATAAAGAAAAAAATTGAAAATAAGTCCCTTTTTTATAAGATTTTTGAAATGAGTAGCAAGGCAGGAGACATCGTCTTGGTTTATCTCAGAGTACACAGTATCGGATCAGTACTGGAGAAAGGTCACGTAAAAAGCATGAGGAACCCTCGGAGGGAATGTATGAAGAGGTTCATGATAATGGACAAAATGATAGAATGGCTGGCTACCCCGCTAGGGTTATCGTAAAAAATTAAGTAACTAAAGCTAAAATTTTTATTTTTTAGTTTCACAATGAATCTCGCATGTAGCAGGGTAGGCAGAGGAATACGATACTCCTCTCCTCTCTTTCCGTCGAATTCTGGAAGCATAGCGTGTTAAGCGGCGGAACTCAACCCCGCACTTTACTTCGACACCAGAACGAAGAAATGAAAATATTAAATACTAGCGACCCGCTCGCGGCTTCGCCCGCTTATACCACAGAATTATTTACTTAACACACTGAATTATGTTCGTGTTTTTATATACCTATTATGTATGTTTGCAGCGCAATGAAGATTTTTTATGAAAAAGTTATTAAAACTTTAGGTCGCATTTTCGTACCTCCCATAAGAATCTTCAATTGAATGTTTGAAATACAAACACAACTTATCGATACAATAAAATCCTAAGTCATCAGTGTCTGTACATAGAAGATATTACAATTAACAATGTAATAAAATTTGGTCAGTTGGTCTGTTTGTCTGTGCGTTTCTTCACGATAATCTCAGAAACTACTTAACCGATTTAAATACTTTTTTGTTTGTATTTTGGCAAACTGCCCTTAAATATTGAGTATTAGTTTTATTTTAACCAGCTTCACGCTGTATCCCGCACACAACAGCCTCGGGTAGGCCGAGGTAACCTAGTGTTAAGACACTCCGTTCCCCACTTTCTGCCGAATTCTGGAGGCATTGCGTGTTGAGTGGCAGAACTCAACGCCGTGCTTAACCTCGACACCAGAGCGAAGAAATGGAAATATAAATTTAAGTAAATACTTCATCTCCTCGAGTAGGGATTGAACCCACAACCAGTCGGTTTTACACTCACACTTCGTGCCGCTGCGCCACGACTGGCCTCAACTGGACTGGACTTTATTTTAATGCGTATAATGTGTGACTGATGTGCGAAATTAAAATATTATTAAACGAAATGAAAATATTATTAAATTATAATTCAATCCTCCAAGTGGGGATCGGACCCACGACAGTCGCGTTACAGTCACAACTTTGTGCCTCTCTGCCGCGGCGGCCTTTAACAAAGAAGAGAAGAGAAGCGTCAGCGCTCCATTTACGGAAACAGCATATAGGGTAAAATATTTTAAACCCATACCTAAAGAAATTAAGCAAGATACATCAACAGTGAAGACGTAGGATTTTTTTTTTATTTCACGATGTTTATTCATATCTATATTTCGTGTGACGCGGTTACTCATAGATACCAATAACGTAAACACATGCTTCTACAAAAATACTACTAAAATCTTTAGAACTTTGAACTTTGCCGCCAATACCTACGACTCGATTTCAGAATGAGGCGTATGCGGCGGTTTTCCTTTGATAGGTTTATGTGTGCGTGCGTCGTTCTCGACAAATTATATTTCATTTTACAACGATAATTTTATTATTTATTTTGTTTGAAAAAATAACTTTTTTATTTTTGGGTTATTTATAGAGTAGTTAAAACTGTGGTTTCATTTAAAGTGGTGCTGACAAAAAAACACTGTATAATTGATCATATTTATAATTTACGATATAATTAGATATTATACGTAAAACGCACTGCGCACGTAAAACAATTTCACGCGGAATATGTTTAAACCTGTCGCAAACTGAACACTGAGTAGGCAGAGCGAGAGAGCCGATGCGCGGCAATCGAAATGAAAAACCGCGTATTTCCGAATTCGCGTAAAACGGGGTAGCGTAAGTCGGAGTATTACTGTACTTTTTATTGCAGATATCGCCATTTGAGCTAGTCCCGAAAAATATACCTACTTTATTATTTTTGTTAATGTCACCAACGTTAACGTTTAAAATAATAATTATGGTAGACTAAACAACTATTAATTGTACTTCACGCCGTATCCCGCACACAGCAGGGTAGGCAGGGGGAACCTAGTGTTAAGACAGTCTTTCCGCGGAATTCTGTAGGCATTGCGTGCTGAGTAGTGAAACTCAACGCCGTATTTTGCCTCGTCACCAGAGCGATGAAATGGAAATATAAATTTAAATAAATATTTAATTTCCTCAAGTGGGAATAGAACCCACAACCAGTTTACACTTTGTGCCCCTGTGCCACGAACGGCCTCAATTTACTTTCTTCTTTTAAATTGTGGTTAAATACAATAATCGTATTTTAATTATGTCAAATTTCTATTAACCGACTTCTTAAAAGAGGAGGTCATCAATTCGACTGTATTTTTTATACTTGTAACCTCAGAACTTTTGACTGTGTGAACCGAGTTGTGAACGTAGTTCATTTCCGACAATGGTATCTATAAAAAAATCATATAAATCTCAAATTTACATTATGTATGTGCGCGACAAATGGACTAATATCCCAATATCAACTCAACCGATTTTAATAATTCTTTTTTTATTAGAAAGGGTACAAGTTAAGGATAGTTTGGTGAAAGTTTGGTTAAGTCCAGAGTATGAAATCCGATTGAAATTGAAGAAGTCGATTTTTTTTATAAAAAAATATAATTATGTTATTTTTCCTGGTAAGATTTCTTTGTACTCTATGATAAAAACTATTCTATAAGTTGCATTAGGTTTTGAACTATTACCATGCTAAAAATAAATTAATTTCATACAGTAGTTATCGGTATTTTAAGTAATTTACATTTTTCAGTTTTTATTTTTTTTAAATAAAACTATAATGAAATTCGGAATGAAACCCAAAAAAAATGTACCTTGAGACTCTAGGCTAATACCATGCAAAAATTCATCAATTTCTGTCCAGTAGTTTTTGCGTGATTGACGAACAAACAAACAGACAGACAGACAGACAGACAGACAGACAGACAGACAGACAGGCAGACAGACAGACAGACAGACAGACAGACAGACAGACAGACAGACAGACAAGAATTCTGTTGAGTGGTTTTTTAGGTTCTATAATCGACATATAAACCGACCTAATTTTTATTTTTTTTATATCTTTCATGTACAGAATTGACTTTTCTATCCTTTTATTATATATAGAGATTTCATTTTGAATGGAACCCGCAACCTGTCGCGTCACACGTTTGTGCTCCTACGCCACGACTGGCCTAAAAAAATAAATTTTTATTTTAGTTATCGTGTATAAATATAAGTATTTCAAATATTATTAAAATATTCTCAAACACAATAACATTTTATAAATAAAATGCAAGAACAATGAAACTATGAATGAAGATCGCGCTAAGTCTTTACAAAGTGTCTTTACAATACTTTATTTATTGTTTTATTTTCCAACTTGTTACCTCTGTAATGACTGGAGAGATAACATAGAGACTTGGAGGTGTTAGTGGTAGTATTTAATGGAGGCCAAATAACTATTTGTAACGTTTACTTTCTATTCTTTGTTCTTTATACCTGTTTATAATGGATATTGTGTTATAGAAGTACCTACGTATTTGTCTAAAATTTACTTTATGACCAATTTTTCGTTTTAATTTTATTAAGTAACTTCACTTCGGTCAAGGCCAGTCGTGGCGCAGTGGCACAAAGTGTGACTGTAAAGCCGACTGGTTGTGGGTTCGATCCCCACTCGAAGAGATGAAATATTAACTTAAATTTATATTTTACATTTCTTCGCTCTGGTGTCGAGGTTAAGCGCGGCGTTGAGTTCTGCCAACGGAAACGGTTCTGGAACGGAGTGTCTTAACACTAGGTTCCCTCTGCCTACCCTGCTGTGTGCAGGATACAGCGTGAAGTAATTAAGTGATTTAATTTAATTTTAATAATTTAACTTTGCTTTACGCTGTATCCCTAGCGGGATAGTCAGAGCCGAATTCCAGTGTCAACTTTTTCATACATGCCCTCTTGGGGTCCTCATGCTTTTTACGTGACCTTCCTCCAGTATCTTTGATACTCTGTTTTCGAAGGTCAATCGAGGTCTCCCTCTACCTCTCTTACCGCTTAATTTTTTCATCATAAATCTATTTTGCCATTCTTGCATCACTCATTCGTTTGACGTGCCCAAATCGCCTTATTTTTTATATCATGTATCTTTATGCATGAATAACTAATAACATTTATGGGTCAAATAATACGTAATTAAAATAAGGATTCATGAGGTCACTCAAATTTTTCCTTGTAAACAAATAGAATCGGTAACCTTTAACTTTATGGATAGTCACAAGCACGAGGTCACTACCTAAGATAACTTATAATTTTTATTATAACCATACCACTATATAATTATGAAACATTACTATTAAAGAACTATTTTGTAGCCAATATTTACAAGGTAATTTTTATAAAAAATAAATTTTATGTAATAAATACAGTAAAAACATGGCTTTGATATGTATCCCGCACACAGCAGGGTATACCGAGGGAACCTAGTGTAAAGATATTTCGTTAACCATTTCCCCAAAAAAAAAAGTAAAAACATATTTTTAAATTAAAAGTACCATCTATACTTAGACTTGTTTGTAGAAAGGCACCTTCATAAAAAATTACATCACTTGATTTATCACACGCTGCGACAGGTAAGTGCCAAAATTGTTTTTTTTTAAAGGAATATTACAGGCATAGAATTTGAAATTGTAGAGCTTTCGCCACACTAGTCTTCCCAAAAAAAATAACATACATAGAGTAGTCCATCCATTCATTTCATTCAGGCATACAAAACTTTTACAAATAAATCATTTGGAATTAAAAAAAGCGATATCATTCAACATCGTTTCATTGAAGTCACTACAACAACAATGACAGCTGTCAAATTTAATTTAGTCCACTTCCAGTGAATTTAATGTGTACACATCTTACTTTTTTTGAAAACGTATAAACTGGTACTCGGATTTGAACCCGCTCTACTCTAAAAATATACATATTTTTTCTAACTGGAACAATACTTTAAAAATATTTATTAATCCTAACAATGTTTACGATATAAATGCCTAGAAACAAATAAGTAATATAGGGGATACCGCCATTGCATTGGGTAAAAGCCTAATATTAAGTTATAGGTAAGTAACTGATTCATCATAATAAAACAGGGATATGAGTAAGCAATTTTATTTGTTTACAGTTTTTTAAACTCACAAGGGGGTTTTTTTACAAAGATTATTAACACGTTAATGGCTAATTATATTAAAAGGAGGGTAAGGGTGTAAAAGGAGAAGAAGATTTATCAAAAACTCATTAGAAACGAAGTAACAATAGGTTGAAGATATAATTTTACTTTTGAAGTTTTTCTATAGGTATTAGATTAGATACTAGTAATAAGTAACAAATTAGAGACATCTTATTTCCATGAACTTGATATCTCTTAATTTGAAATTTTACATAAACTATAATATATAGATTACATTTTTTAATTAGATTCAATGTCTCGACAAAACTACAACTCAAAATAAAGAGAACTTAAGTAAACTAGCAAATAAAGCAAGTTTCAAATACATCTTAAAAAGTTTAAACTCTAACATTCAACTAATAGAAACCGTCCAGCAAGAAAACTTTCAACTTTAACACGATATTTTGAGTCACTTCGAGACACCCGTTGGCCACCAGCCCCGAGCTAACGACCAAGAAACGCTATAACCGCCGCGAATACAGGCCCGGTGCACCGACAGATGTTCCAGCCCTGAGAAAGGTCTCACAAAGGTTCCTACCTCAGGGGTCATTGCCTTGAATGAATTTTTGCATCGCGAATCTTATCGGCGCTATTGGGGTGAGATTTATGCGGTGGGAAAGAAATTTGATTTGATTTTGTTTGTCGAAAAATTATTAGCTAACGAGGATTTACCGATACTAATCTGGTTATTTATTTCGAATTTTATGTTTTTTTGTATGGTAGCGTCTGTCTGTGTGTGACTAAATTATTTAAGGAGGTTGAGGTATAATAAAAATATTATATTTGTGTATTCGTATAGGTAGTAAGTTTCTTTTTCTCAGTTTCACGCTGTATCCCGCATGTAGCAGGGTAGACAGAGGGAGTCTAGTGTTAAGACACTCAGTTCTCCATCTTCTTCCGAATTTTCGGAGCATTGTGTGGTGAGTGGCTAAGCTCAACGTTTTTGCCTTGATACCAAATCGAAGATAATAAAATATTAATAAATAATAATTATTCAATCTCTTAAAAAGAGATTGAACCCACAACTGTTACAGTCTCACAGCTGTGGCCATACACGACGGCCTCTAGATATGTAGGTATATAGTTATTTATTATAATTTCACAGTTCAAAGAATTATATATTGATAATAATTAATTAAATCATTAATTAATTAATTAACTATACGTACGTATATAACCTTATAAATATTGAAATGTGATCGGTAATTAACAACTAAAATAGATTTTTCTATATATCAAGTTTAATTTTTATAGTTGATATACTTGTTATTAGCATGAATTGTACTATTAGATTATATTTTTGAAGATAGGTAAATAATAAGAATGAGGCCACCGTGGCTCAGTGGTACAGTATCTAACTCTAAACGTGATGGTGGTGGGTTTGAATGTCATTCAAAGAATTAATTATATTCATTACTCCACTCTGGCAAGACAAAGTTCAGCGTTGAACTCCTCCAGTAAAGTGGAAAGTAGAGAACGAAGTGTCTTAACACTAGGTTTTCTCTACCTATTATGCTATGCGGGATAAAGCGTAAAGCTAAAAAAAAACATAATAAAATAATGATAATAATTTTATCATATATCAATACATTACCTATATAACTCCAAGCTTAATTTTTTTTCAGTTATTAACAAAACATAACAAAATTTATGTTTCTTAAATTTTATTATGAACTCAAACAATAGTCCGGAGTAGTGCAAAGTTCAATGCACTCTCCTTAGTGACCCTTTTTCAACCCTTACGACAGGCTCCACTCGAAAATGAAGAACTTCAACAGAAATGGTGTTTCCGTCCCGTTTTAACATTATAGAGTAATGTTTCTGTCTCTGTCATACTGTAGAGGAAAACGGTTGCATCATATATGTTCAAAAATATTGGGAATTTTTACTATTCAATAGGGAAATATTATTTTCATGAACTTCTTTATTAATTGGTTGTATAGACAAGAATTAACAAACTTAAGATATATGGCCATATAATGTTAATTTTAGTCCTGTTCACCACTTTCCGTGTTTTTTAGGAACTTCGAAAAGAAATTTCCATTTTGTGTATTCAAATCCTATATATAGTCTATTTGATTTTTGAACTAAGCATATTATCTATTTATATATAAACTCTTTCTTTATGAATTGACTGACAGACGAAACTAATGAATTAAAAATAATTAATTTTGGCATATGGGTAGGTTAGGGAGTATAAAGGAGCATTGAGGCCAATCGTGGCGCAGCGGCACCAAAAGTGGGGAACGGAGTGTCTTAACACTAGGTTCCCTCTGCCTACCTTGCTGTGTGCGGGATACAGCGTGAAGCTGTTTTTTTTTGATGAGAAAGGATTTTTGAGAATACATATGGGGATGGGAAAACTGGATATTACATTTTACGATTTAAAGTTCAAACAACCAAAGCAGGACAGGCCGTAGCCTGTCCTGCTTAACATATAATAAAATTGTAACTGATCACTGTCTGTACATTATACGAGAAAATCTATTATTGGAGATATCTATTAATATAACAAAACCCGAAACAATGAATTGTAAATTTTTTGTTTGTTAGTTGGTTTGTCTGTTTGTCGGTGCGCTTATGTAGGCTAATCTCAGAAACGGCTTAAGCAATTGAATAATATTTTCATTATTATATTTTGACAAGCTTCCTTTAACACTTAATGGTTGTAAAAATTCATAAATAAAAATATTATCTATATAAAGCATTTTGATCAACAAAATTACTACAAAAATAACTATTTTATTAAAATGGCTGAAACTTAATTTTCAATATAGATTGTGCCTTTTAAATGATAATTTTATTAGAAAGGAAAATAACAATAACAACAACAATTCAGGTTAGTAAATAAAAAGTGTAGTTCAAGTGGGCGAAGCCGCGAGTGGGTCGCTAGTATAAAATAAAAGAATGAAATACTTAATATATCAATAAAAACTACATACTTTTAAAGACTGTAACCTAAAATATTCATCTTCAGATATTACTAAGATACAAGAGCTTTATAAATTTCAAACAATGTTAGGCGCGAACGGTTGAAGCATTTGTTCGAGTTTTTTCTTTTTATTTAAAAGTCTTTATTTTTAAATTGGAAGTCTTTGATCTTTCGCAGGTGATTGTTAGCAATCTTTGGCTGCTTCCAGCGATTAAAAGATTACGTTTCAGTTGTTTTGTTTAAAAGTTGAGGCAAATTAATGGCGGCGTCGCGACGCGAACAACTTTTGGGAATAATGCTAGAGAAAATCGGAAATTTTTAAAATTACGTTATTTAGGTACAACTTGTTTAAATTAAAATTAGTAACTGTTTTTATTATCAATAGATTGCCAATTTCTTTTGATATTGACGATATTTTTTTTATTTGTAGGTATTTTTTATATTTTGTAAGATAATGAAAATGTATTTTTTTAATTTCACTCTTTGTGCTAAGAAATTTAAAAAAAAAACATTTTCTCGAGTGGAAATTGAACCTGTCGTACTTATAGTCGGACGCTTGTGTCCCCGCGCCACGACTGACCTAAAATAAGTAATATCATAATAACACATAAATTACTTTCCCTATACGTCAGGACAGAAAGCCTATAACATATATACACACGGAACCTAACGCCACACTCAGTCCAATCAAAACCACAAATATTTTAAATAGGAATTTCTTATTCCGACAAAAAACTTGGTGAAATCTTTGAAACAAGGATTTGCCATATTCGACCTCCGGCGTGTGAAGGACGGAAGAAGGAAGGTGAAAAAAAATCAACATAATTAAAATGATACTGTGTAAAAACCTCAAGATCTATTTTGTATTTAATATTTATTTTTTGCTTTATATAATATTATTGTAAGTACTGTGAGTTAGAAATCACAGCTTCATACGCGTTGATATCGAATGAAAGCTCATCATATTTTTGATTACATTTGCCTTAATAATATCAATTGTTATAGGTTTCTTTTCTGGTGATTTAGTTATTTATTAAAATAATGACGTCATTGGTTTTATATGGAATGTTTTTGAATGAACTTAATGGTTCTGAATTTAGAAAATTTTTAAGCTTATATTTATATTTGAAATATACGTATTTCTCAAGTTTTATTACACAAAGTGCGAAACGATGTTCAACCACAATATTTATATTGAAATAGACGAAAAATGGGCAACTAAGTAATTTGTGATTGACTTCTTTCTGGTTACCATACGAAGTTTTCAATGCAGTAGAAAGAAAAAAAAAAGTAAAAAAATATTTGTGATGAATATCTCAAATAAAAAAAGAATAAATCCAAGATGCATCAAATAAGTCCAAGGTGGTTTTATATTAAATTCTCACACCCAACAAGGTTCTATATTATTATACAGATCAATCAATATGTTATATTTCAACCGGAACTGTGCTTCCGATAAGAAAATAGAGAAAAAAAAAATTAAATAAAAAAAATAAAAACCAAAGCGACCGCGTAAACTTCGGTGCTCCAAAATTGATTCTCCTTACGTAGCTTGTCTGCACATCCGCTCTGGTAGACGGCAAAAAAAAAATTCTCAGGCACAATAGGCCGCCTCGCATCTGCTATCCGGCGTTTTATACGCAGATGTTCTTAAAGGGGCCACAAAAAAAATCTGTACCTGGGTACTTTTGTATTGAGAGTACGTACGTACGTAGTTCTTAAACTTGAGTTGGTTACCGCGAGGGTGACGCTGTCGCTTACGGGACATTCCCACGCGGTTATTGTTGACGGAAGCCGTTGTAGGACTGTAATTTGCTGATACTTATGATGTGATAATGTTGGTGATGTCGATCCTGAGTTAGTGATATCCGTTCGTATTTAAATTTATTTTGAAAATTTGATTAATCGAAATAAAATCCTAAGTAAGAAATACAGAGCGGCGTCACTAAGTTGTCTCTTTCTATTGTGTCATATGAGAGAAATGAATAAGAATAAAAAAGAGGGAAAGACGTTATTAAGATGACAAATAATCTCACTACCGTGCAACCGACAGCGAAGATGATTCTATGTTAATATTATAATATTGAGTTTGGTTAAGCGCTCTCAAGAATATCAGGAACTAGATTGATTTTTTTTTTTATGTGTTAAATTATTTATTTCTTAAGAAAGACTATAAACTATATTACATCATGTTAATCATTTCGATGTAGCCCACTAAATCTGCGGTCAGAGTCACCTCGAGTACTTAGAATGTGTCATGTGTCATACAAAAATTTTAGTAATTTCCATTTGACCACGAAGGCGAAGCCTCAGGTAAACGTTAGGTAACCAACCGATATGTAAAGTTAGACTAAAACAGTCAGGTGAATAGAGAAAACAGATATAAAACGGCCGACCGTTTTTGTCAAGTACATAATATAAAAATATGTATATACATTTTTGACATTTTTAAAGTGTTATTCCACACTTAGGAATTTCTAAATAAGTATGTATTTTCATCTCAAATTTAGTTTAACATAATATGTTTCTTTATATTTAAATTAATTATCATAGAAAGTACACTCCCTGGACACCCCAGTATACTGACATTGAACTAAATATTAAAAAAAATCGAACCTCCGAATCTTCTCATGTATTCCACAATAAAAGTGTAATTGTGTTGCTTATTCCTATGACGGCTGTACCTTACCTTACCTTCATTGTCATTTTGAACTAACATCGTGAAAGCCTTTGAAGAAACTTTTGAAGCGTCGCGTTGTCTAAGATTTTTTATTTTCGTCTTACACCTGGTTGCGTAGTACTATTGTCAAATTTTTAAATCAAAATAAATCCGTATTTCTTTGTATATAAATATATACTTCTTTTTATCTTTACAAATCTCTCAGAATATTCGGCGTAGGTAAATAATGGTACTTAGTCGTAGTCACAAAAGTGACGACGAACAGAAATTACCTTAAATACTGTTTTGTTTATTTTAGCTTCTTCCAGTACAGGGGGAGTAGTGTTAAGTCACTACGTTCGTCAATTTTCACCCAATTTTGCATGTTAAGTGGAACAACTCAACGTCGCGCCTTATCTTGTTACCAGTAAGAGGAACCAACACTAATTAATTCGCCTGAATAGCAATCGAAGTCACAACCTTCTCGTTAACTGTGAGACGCAGTACCACCGTGCCACAACGATAGCCTCAGCATTGATATATTGTGTTACAACTGCCGAAATGCAAAAAATACCATAAATATTCAATAAAAAAAAAAGAATCTACGACCCAAATTTTATATAAACACAATAATAGCAACCAATTATTTTAGTCTTAAAATCTACAAGGTCAAGTAACTATTATGTTAATAAAAGGTACAGAAACGTGTTCATAACTCAAGTAGATGGGGACTGGACTTGTCAATACCGCTTTGATGTCTTGTTGCTACCGACGATTTATGTCTAAGAATATTGAAAATAAATTATCTATATAAAATAGACCGAGAAATTATTTTTGAGACATTAACTTTTTGGATAGAGGCCAATCGTGGCGCAGGGGCACAAAGTGTGACTGTAAAATCGACTGTTAGTGGGTTTGATCTGGCGAGTGGGGACTCGAGGAAAAGAATTTATTTATAGTTATATTTTAATTTCTTCGCTCTGGTATCGAGGCAAAGCGCGGCGTTGAATTCCACCACTCAACACTTAATGCGTCCAGAACTTGGCGGAAAGTGGGGAACGCAGTGTCTTAATACTAGATTCCCTCTGTCTACCATGCTGTGTGCGGGATACAGCGTGAGGCTGATTTTATTTCTATTCTATTCATGATTTTATAAGGTATTTAACGATTGACAGTAAAAAGCGCCTCATAGAAAAGTAACTGATATGACAGTGAGAAACAAGAATTTACATCAATACGTTCTTTGATTCTGATGATTTTTTTTTTAAATATGATTAAGCAAATGAAAAATTTTACAATTTTAATTGATTGATTTGAACTCACACTTACCGCTCGTCCTGATTACGCCAAATTAAAAAATATATATTGTAGGTATATTTTTGTAAAATTATATTTTTTAATAAGGTTTAAGTTTACAATTCAGTTGTTTCATTTAAAATACTAAAAAAAATTAAAGAAAAGAATATATACACCGATACGTTTTTTTTTCATTATAAACGCTACCCCGTCACCGACTCGGGTCAGGTATAAATTTAAAATTCTCCAAATAAGATCGCTGTTTTACTTGTTTGTTAAAGTGCCTCGATCAGGCCCGCCAGGCCCGCCAGGCCAGCTCTAATTATAATATGTTGTAAAGAACCCTTTTCTCAGCAAGTAGGGTAGGCTCAGTTAATAATAAATCTTCATGCGGAAAATGGATTTCAATGCGGTATTTCGTATCGTCGAGTAAGTAACCGAGTACTTGCCGTACATACACTTTTTATTTGAAATGTCCCTGAATTTTTTTTTAATTCAATTTGTTTTTTTTTTTGAGTTGTTATTTAAATTTTAGTTGAGAGTTTTTGATGAAGCTTAAAGCTTTTGATTAAGTATAATATTTTAGCTTGCATTTTTTTCTCTCATCATCATTTACTTTTAGTGATAAATTTTAGTTGATTTCAAATAATAAAATATAAAATAGTATATATAAAATATAATTTAAATAGTTAACTTATCCATTTTATGCAGTCATAATAATAATAAATAACGTTTAGCTCGCCTAGGGTTAAATCTTAGAAGATCGACAAAACATGCATGGTATTATATATTGGTAACATGGTATTCAGTAGGAACCTGGGAACCTACTGTTAAACACTTCATTCGTATTAACACACTCTTCGCTGAATTCCGTAGGGATTGCGTGTTGAGTGGCGGAACATAACACCGCGCTTTAGCAAGTTACTTGAGAAAAAAAAATACATAAAATAATACAATTTAACCTTTTTGATGATTAAATACAATTTCGACCCCTACAATTAACATACGGTTTATCTTGTTGGTTCAGTGTCGAGCTTTGTTTTGTTTACGGTTTGTAAACATGCCGCTGCAATGTTGTACACCAGGGCAACAGCCGAACAAAGGAGGTGATTCTAGTGTAGAAAGAGTTTAGACTAACTAACAACATAAATATTTTGCTACCTAGCACTACTTCCTTTGGGTCTCAAAAGTAAAAGGAACTAAGAAGAAACTTTTAAAAACTTAAGCTTTTAAAAAAAATATTAAAAAATGTTTTTAGGCGTATATTTCGTAATAATGTTTAAGTGTTATCTTTTTTGCATAAAAAAATATAGCAAAATTTGCATTTTTGCTTAAAATTAGTCCCAAAATTTACTTGTAAATCACTATTTGTTATATTTACTACATCTATTATTTAGTATTATTGGTTTAAATATCGTAAAAATAAAATAAACAAATCGAGGTCGTGGTGCAGTGACTGTAAACGTGAGCATTGTGGATTCAATTCCCATTAGGCAAAAATAATATTATTTAATAATATTTAGATTTCCTCGCTCTGGTAACAACACAAAGCGCCTCATCTTATGGACAGTAGGGAACGTAGTGTCTTAACATCAGGTTCCCTCTGTCTACCCTGCTATAGGTGGAATACAGGTGAAGCTGAAAAAAAAAAGATAATAAAAAACAAACATTCTTAATATAATCAATTAAGGCAGCCCAATAAATTATTGAAAAAGATCAGATAATGAGTACGTTTCTAAACAAAGTTTAATAGCTACCTCCTTGGCAAGGGGTGCTGCGATCAAATTGGACAAGTTGTAGGTAATAAGAATTAAGATTCTTCGATAGAAACATTTAATTTTTCAGTTTTTTTTACTTTTTATATTTATTACGAACTAAATATTCATGTAATTTCAGTTGTTAGTAAAAATATGAGAAAATATACAGTTTTCCTTTACAGGAAAACGATAGATATAGGTATTTTCTCTATAGATTAAGTATACTATATATTAATTCCAAAAAAATTGTCAAACTTAGGTGAGGCCACTCGGAGTGTTGGGGTACAAGCGTGAGACTGTAATTGTGACATTTTGTGAGTTCGATTCCCGGTCGAGGAAATGATTCTCACACGCAATGTCTCTAGGCTTCGGCGGAAAGAGGGTAACAGAAGTGTCTTAATAGGAAAGGAGTATCTTAACATTAGGTTTCCAGGTTCCCTCTGACTACACATATTTGTGCGGCGTGAATATGAAAAAAAAACAATTTGCACAATTTGTTTTTCATAGTCAGAATTTCTTATACACTAACGTTAAGTTAGTGTAATTTCTTTTTCTTTTAAATAAAAGTACAAGAAAATATAAAAGTAATAAATATAAGTTCTTAAAAGCTAAATGCCAATATTTTCATATTGACTTTATGTCTATTCTTTTAATAAAATAAATAATTAAAAAATATTTTTTTCTACAAAATCAATCAAACCAGCCCAATAACTATAGAGTATATTTCTAAACAAAACCTAATACGAGTTGGCAAGGGGTGTCCGCACTCGATCAACTTCGAACGGTTGTTTGGCGCTATTCCATATCAAAGGACAATCCGTTGGGCCACCGACCGTTGCGTCAGACACGAGACGGTATTTCGTAAATGAACGCGGTCTAGACAGTTTTTGGTAATAAATTGTGAAATTTTAACTTTTTTTTAGGTTCATGCTGTATATAGGCATTGTACAAGGCAGTGTTAGCAGGAACCTGGGAATCTACTGTTAAGACACTTCGTTTTTCTAAATTTTTATTTAGTTTATATGATTAGGATATATTGAGTATACTGCCTGTGACTTAGGCCCTTAATAATAATAATATTTGACTAGATGAGTTCGAATGTTAATAGCGTTTGGTGCTCTGTGCGCCCTCGCTACACCGATAGATATTAAGAAGCACGAAGGTAAAAAAATTGAATATAATAAATTGTCGATTTGATTTTAAAGAAAATCAGACTATAACTTATTTTGAATAAAATTTAACAAAGCGAAGAAAAAGTGATTTGCGTAATAACTATTGTACATGTACAACAAAAACTAAATGATCCAGGTAAAACCTTTTACCTGCCATTTTTACCATTTTTACTCATTATCGCATGAGTTCGTTTTAACACGCAACGCTTCGACAATTCGACGGAGAGTGGGTAACGTCGCAACACTATGTTCTCTCTGCGTACCCCGCTTTGGGGGATATGCGGGATAGAGCGTGAAACTGCACTGCATCACATGTTATAACACCTATAGATATAACAAGTTAAGTAAAATCTCCAATTAAATTCGTGCTTTCTAAAATCTTAGACAACTAGCAACAACAACGAAACAAACATCTCTAGCTGAGAAGAACTCTGAATACGTTTTCGGGCCAATGAAAAAGTAAGTACATCGCCTTGACCTCCGCCAGTTACGAATGAATACGTAATACGGATCGCGCTTGGCTCAATAGGCTGAACGGTAAATGGGGGATTTACCAAAATATAGATTTTTTTTGTAAACATATATATATATAGGGGCTCAAAGTGTGACTGTAAAATCGACTGGTTATGGGTTCGATCTCCACTCGAGCAGATGAAATATTTATTTACATTTTTATATTTTCATTTCTTCGCTCTGGTGTAGACGCAAAACGCGGCGTTGAGTTCCGCTTTAACACGCAATGCCTTCAGAACTCGGCGGAAAGTGAGGAACGGAGTGTCATAACACTACATTCCCTCAGCCTACGCTACTGTGTGCTGGATACAGCGTAAAGCTGATTTAAAAAAGTATAGAATTAATGTTAAATTGAAGCTACTAAATGCTTAACCCATTAGTCGTTGGCCACATTTAGGCTATAATATATTTCGAAGTTCTTAATACATGATTAAGGCCGTTGTGGCGTAAGGGTATAAGCGTGCGACTATAAATTGCGACTAGTTATGGGTTCGATTCCCACTCGAAGAAATTTAACATTCAATATTGGCATTTCCTCGCTCCTCGTCGAGTTCCGCCACTTAACACGCAATGCCTACAGAACTCGCCGGCAAATGGGTAACAGAAGTGTCTTAAGAGGAACGGAGTGGCTTACGGTAAAAAAAGCAACACTAAGTATTAAGAGAGTACAAATATATACTTAAAAAAGTTTATGTGGCAATATTTTTTTTTATTATAGTCGTTGTTATGTAATATTCAATTTTAAAATTTATGTCAGTACATTATTTTAGTAGATTATAATTCTTAATTCATTTAGCTTTACACTGCTTCTCGCACATAGCAAGGAAGACAGAGGGAACCTGGGAAAAGCCTAAGAGTCTTCCCACTAAGACACTTCTGTTCCCCATTTTCCGGCGAATTCTAGAAACATTGCTTGCTGAGTGGCGGAACTCAACGCCGCAATAACATTACATACATATATTTGATAAGTAATAACACATATAAATAAATATATTTAAGTAAACCAACAGCGACCCTATTAGAATTAATTAATAAATTTGTACTTTTGGACCTTTATAAGATTTTGTGTCAAAATTAGATCAAATTACCTAAACTGGTTTAACTGGTTTAAAATAATATATTTTAATACCTTATTACTACAACTACGTGTTCATTAGTGATATTGTCTATGTGACATTTCCGCACTTACATACAAACTTGTTAATATTAAATTATTATGATTATTAAACATCCTATCTACGGTAACGATCTACTTATAAAGTTATAGTTTTAATTTGAAGTTAATTGGTATTTTTTTCTAGAAATATAACAAACAGTACAGAGTTCGATTTTCATTTGGAAGAATGAAATATTTAATAGTTTAATTTCTTCGCTCAGGTAACGAAATTAAGTAAGACGTTGAGTTTCGCCACTCAACGAACGAACGTTACGAAAGTGGGGAACGGAAGTGCCCTAATGGAATTGGAGAACCTTAACATTAGGTTCCCAGTTACTCTCCGCCTACCAAGCTATGTATAGGATACAGCGTGAATATTTGTGTATTTGTTTCACGCTATATTACTATATTAACATAATATAACAGTCAATCATAACACATACATTAATTATAGGAAAAGCTAGCTTACTAATTTATATGTATATTCTTTCGTTTTTCAACTTCCGTCCACTTAAACACCCATAGTGACAAAACTCAACACCTTTTATTTTTTTTCTTTATATACAAATAAAAAAAGACACTATGACCCACTCAACTTCCCTACACCTGCCCGCCAAAATGTATACAATTTTTATTTATGGAGCACAATTTAAAAAGATAACGGTTAACTAAACCAAATACATACATACTTACATACATATATACATATATATAAATTTTCGTAATTTGGAAAGCGATGTTTATATAATATGTCGATAGTGATCAGATAAGCCGTTGGTTGAGTGTACCAATGCTCAGCACAAATGGAGTGTGAAATTTTAAGTATTTTGAAGGTATCGGGTTCATATATTATGTCTGAATGCTTGGTTTCAAATAACTTAGAAAGCTGGATAGCTATGCTGTTTAGGTTCTAACCATAGATACCTATATGTCAGATTGATCTAATTGTTCATAAAATTTTTGATTCACTTTCCGAGACATTAAATGTTTAGTGTTATGTAGTGTAACTTAACGCCGCTATACAAAAAAGATTATATTAATATTTAAAAAATATAAATATTGTCAATTGTGTAGCGATTGCACCACAAGAGTTATATTAAAGTTTATATTTTATTTCTAAGCAAAATACTGATGTAAATAAAAAAAATATAATAACCAGAAATAAATAAACTTCTTAATTTCCACTATATGTATGAACGTTTCAAAGAAAACATAGTTAATAGTGTCTACTATACTACCAAAGTGCCAGTACCAGTATGTTGCACTTGTTCACGCATTCAGGAGTCTAGTCTCAACGAGTCTGGGTATGCAGTCTGGACCTAAAGTTTAACTACTTAGCGCTATACTGACGCGCTACCAGCCAGCCTACCTGCTTTATTATACTACAACAACATAAGCACATCTATCTACATATAAAGTGCAACAACTCAAGGTTTCCGGTTTTTGCTAAAAACCAATAATAAAAACGTTTTTTAATATACAAATTGTAATTTATTTAGAAATTCCTTTTATTGAGGCAGTGATGCATGTCTACTACAGACTAAAAATGTAAAGTTAGTTTTTTATTTCTATATGTACAAGATGACATTAAAATCGATAGAAGTACTTACTATTCTTTTTTAAATTGTATTTTATTAAATTATATTAATTTTGAAAATAGTTAAACGTGGCGATTGTATATTCATATTCTATAACCATTTTCGGTTTTACATGTTTTAATCAAAATATTTGCAGTATCTTAGGTCTACATAGGTATATGTGTGAAAGAAATGTAATGTGAAATTTTAGTGATTAGTCACTACAGTGTAAAAATAAAAACAATACATATGTAGAATTTTTGTATACTCTTATAATGATCCTTATTGTTAATAGTTTAATTAATTTTTGTATGGTAAGTAGGGAGGTTTTATAATAATATAATAAATGAATAAGTCGAATAGTGGCGTGGGTGGTCGTAAGCTACGACGTTGGTGCTCCTTAAAATATTGAATTACTTTAGTTCACTTCATTTGCATCTTGTTGTCCAAAATATTAAAAAAATATCTTAAAAAATTAACTTAGCGTATGTTAGCAAAAACGTTGAGTAAAGTTGAGTTCCGGCACCTTGAAATGTAGAGAACGGAGTGTCTTAACACTATGCTCCATCTGCCTACCTTGCTATATGCAGAATACAGCGTGAAGCTGATTTTTTGTATTTAATAATAATTCAATACAAATATATTTAATCCCATTCAATTAAAATCCGAAAGACGTTCTACAAAGTAGTTCTACAAATGATAAATAAAAACCGGCCAAGTGTGAATTGGAACTGGAAAAGAAGGGTTCTTAGCGCCTGTCATGTATTCATTACGTTTTTTAACGTGTTACCCCATTTTCATATTTCAAATAATGTAACATTTTTTAACATTAGTTGGGATAAAGACGTATGGGTATGTGCGTGAGAAATTTTTGGCTTTTCCTAGTAGTAAAGTTTCCTAGTAGTAGTAGTAGTAGTACTAAAGTATCTAGATATGATATGTATTTGCTTGTGATGACTAAGGCACAGCCTCTTGCTGTAAACACGATAGACTTGGATTTGATTTCTTGGGAAAGGTTATTTTTAATTCACATTGTCTCACTGTGATAACATGTCAAAGCGCGGCGTTGAGTTCCGACGATTGACAAGTTTGGCGCTGCGACAGGAACGAAGTGTCCTAACACTCATTTCGCTATGCATTCCCAGCACTATACAACATGAAGCCAAAAAATTTTTTGTATATGATATGTCAGCATACTAATAGACCAACATTTTATCAATTAATTTGTTTAAATACTTGTAATTAGCAATAAAAATTATTTAAAAATATTTTTTTACATAAACGACATAGTCGTAATGACCTTATAGAATGTAAACACGAAATTATTTAAATTAGCTTCACACTGTATCCCGCACGCAGCAGGGTAGGCAGAGGTTAACCTCGTGTTAATACACTCCGTTTCCCACTTTTTGCCGAATTCTGGAGACATTGCGTGTTGAGTGGCAGAACTCAACGTCGCGCTTTGCCTTGACACCAGGGCGAAGAATTGAAAATATAAATGTAAATAAATATTTCATTTCCTCGAGTGGGAATCGAATCCACAACCAGTTGTTTGAACATTCACACTTTGGCCCCTAATTTACTTGAAATTATTAATTAATTTAAATTTTTCAACCTCCATCTCAAAACTAACATTGAAGGACAAATATTTATTATTATTATATTTATAATTATAGGAAATTCTATAAAATATTAAATATTTAATATCCTGAAATTCACACTCAATTTATAGACTTGATTGATCCTACAATAAATACATTTTAAGGGTACCCTAAGAATAAGTAAACTCGAAGTGGAAAGCTGAAGGCGCTGCATTAACCTATTAAGGCAGCTTATCAACGTTATACCTATACTAAAGGCTATTAAGTAAAGATGTACCCGTCTGTCGGAAAGTCGGTGAAGTTCACGAGCTCATGAAATTAGAAAGCTAACCATATGGGTAAAAGTAGTTTAGTAATTTCTTCTTAAAATGTTGTATTTATTCAGATATTTTACTTTACGTTAGATACAGATGGCCTAATTTTTTTAGCTTCTATCGCAACTTAGTGTTAAGACACTCCGTTCCCCAAACAGTCTAAAAAATTATTTATTAGTTCAATTTTTCTTTTTTATTGTGATGGAATTTTAAAAAAAGGTCATAATTTAAAAAATATAGTTTGTGAACAAACAAACAAAGATATTTACATTATACGTATAAATTTAACACACCAACAAATTCCTAATGAGGCTTTTAGGGGCGCAAGGGCACAAGCCTGATACTGTTCCGCCAATCAACGCTCAATGCCTCCAAAATTTGCAGAAAGTAGGAAACGGAGTGTCTTAACATTAGATTCCCTCTGCCCACCCTGCCGTGTGCGGGATACAGTTTTAAGCTAAAAAAAACGAATGCCAAAAACAATACACACATACATGTCAAAGTGATAACCACTTCTCTTGTTTAGAGTCGGTTAAAATAACCAGCTATAAAATCACTCATTTCTATAAAAGAAATCTTCTATACATATATTATAACATTCGGAGTTCTTCCAAATAATTTGAATATAAATATATATTGTCCACCATCTTGTATAACTAATAGTTATTTGTTATTACGTCTTTAATCAAACCTTTCTC
Source organism: Heliconius erato x Heliconius himera (assembly GCA_013421005.1). Taxonomy (NCBI): domain Eukaryota; kingdom Metazoa; phylum Arthropoda; class Insecta; order Lepidoptera; family Nymphalidae; genus Heliconius; species Heliconius erato x Heliconius himera. Next base: position 36,111 of record JAATLQ010035166.1, read on the forward strand.
ATATGAAAAGTCAAGAAACAGCTCATTTCGGTTTACAATGTTTGTTTACGGAAATTGAGTCCCTCCACCTACGCATTTTTCTTAACATTATTAGAATCAGAAATATTTATTTATCCAATATCATTACAATACACATAATTTTTTTATCTGTCTCATGCTTATTAGAAATTCGTATGAAAATGGATTTTTTCCTAATATTGTATCTATAAGAATCAGCTTTACAATACTCTTTAAATTCTTTAAATCTTTATATGAATACTTATCTATCTGATTTTGTATAAGCGAAATAAAATTAAATTACAAACTAAAATTAACTTTCTCCCATGTAACTCGACGACAGTTAAG
>JAATLQ010035166.1:36555-57522 GCA_013421005.1 Heliconius erato x Heliconius himera
TATTAGGCAATGTGTTGCTGAAGATGAGCTTGTCGTAGAACATGTTTCTGCAGAAGACCAGTTAGCTGATTTTCTTACTAAACCAGTGTTCAAGCCCAAATTACTAAAGACCTGTAAGCTGCTTGGTCTACAAAAATGAGGGAATGTTAAGGAAGCACAAGTTTATATAAAGAGTTTTTATATTTGTGTGTTCCTTATTTATATTGTATTCAATCTCATTGGTCTTCAGTTATTATTTTTATACATTGACATATTGTAATAAAATATCTGAACAACGAAATGTATTTTTCTCAATAATAATATATATTTTATAAATTATTAAAACGTTGTTTTAACTTTAATAACATTAACTTACATTAGACATTCTTAGAAGCAGATCAAAATTTTGAATATAAGCTCAAGGAAAATTTTAACATTTTAGGTACTAACACAAATATTCTAGAAGCTCTGTAGAGAGCCAATATCAATTGTTTAAATTTTCAACAAGTAAAATAAAAGGGACCATAAGTAAGGACTATCAATTTCGTTTTTAAAATATATCGTAAATGAAAACGCCCCTGAAAGATAAAGAATATGTGCCTATATTATATACCTAACATTATTTTATCCTAATCCTATATTAGAAAAATAAAAAAAATAACAGCTTTTATATTTTTAAGCCCTCAGCTATCTTTAACATTTAATAAAACCTGTTGTATTAAAATGCTTTTATTTCAATTTTCTGTTGAATTTCATTTTACCTTTTCTAAGCTTGAATGGATGTTTTGTGTCTGTGTCAGTAAATCCAAATTAGTTTCACTACATAATAACATTGCAGGTAAAGTACCTTTATTTTTTCTGATTGTTCTTTCGATGTTACCTTGTCTTTGTGTACAATGAATAAAATACTGCTTTCAATGATTTCGTCGTGGAATAGAAGAAAAATCCGTTAAATTTCAATGGAATTACGTGGTGATTGGAGGTACTCAACGCTGCACTTTGACTCGATACTAGATCAAAAAAATTAAAATATTAAATATTTCATTTCCTCGAGTGGGGATCGAACCCACAACCTGTACAGTCACACGAGTGTGCCCCTGCATCACGAATTGCCTCAAATCTAAGCATATATTTTAAAATACGTCGTTACGTTCGGTATATCATAGATTAAATGTATTCTGAACAAAACAAGCTTCTGATTCATGAACGAATGATTCCTCGTTTCTCTGAACCGACTCGTCTTTTTGAGATGTTCTTGGGTTCATAAATTTATTGTACATCATATATTTCGATGACACTACCACACTACTGTAAAGTAGATGACTATACATGCATATTTGCATTTTTCGCGATAGTTATAGGTTGAAATTGTTATCTGCTTCACGCTCTATTCCGCATGTAGCAGGGTAAACCGAGGAAGCAGTGTTAAAACTCTCCGCTCACCGCTTTCCGCCAAATAAGGCGTTGCGTGTTGAGTGGCGGAACTCAATGCCGCGTTTTACCTCTACACCAGACCGAAGAAATGAAAATTATAATTTTGATTCACTTACTTTGTACTTTCTACGTATCGTAAAAATATCTTAAATTTTGAAGTTAACCTAAAGTGCCATACAATATTTAATTCAACATTGAGTGAATATTTATTATTTAATTTTTCACCCACCTCTATAATTTAAATATATTTTATTATAAAATCATAATAATAATAATATTAGGTAAACCAATAACCATAAAAGTACAACAAAACGAGCGTGCCTCTGGCGCCAGAAGACGTGGGTTCAAATTACGTACGTGACGAATTATCGGTTCAAGTGATTTCCTGCTAAACTTCTTAGCCTTTTTTTAATGTAAACACAAAATAAAGAAAAAAATTAAAAATAAGTCCCTTTTTTATAAGATTTTTGAAATGTAGCAATAAGGCAGGAGACATCAAGGGAATGTATGAAGAGGTTTATGATAATGGACAAAGTGGTAGAATGGCTGGCTACCCACCCGGCTAGGGTTATCGTAAAAAATTAAGTAACTAAAGCTAGAATGTTTATTTTTCAGTTTCACAATGAATCTCGCATGTAGCAGGGTAGGCAGAGGAATACGATACTCCTCTCCTCTCTTTCCGTCGAAATCTGGAGGCATAGCGGGTTGAGCGGCGGAACTCAACGCAGCACTTTACTTCGACACCAGAACGAAGAAACGAAAATATTAAATAATTCATTTTGAATGGAACCCACAACCTGTCGCGTCACACGTTTGTGCCCCTGCGCCACGACTGGCCTAAAAAAAAATATTTTTATTTTAGTTACCTATCGTGTATAAATATATAAGTATTTCAAATATTATTAAAATATTCTCAAACACAATAAAATTTTAAAAATAAAATGCAAGAACAATGAAACTATGAATGAAGATCGCGCTAAGACTTAACAAAGTGTAATACTTTATTTATTGTTTTATTTTCCAACTTGTTACCTCTGTAATGACTGGAGAGATAACATAGAGTACTTATTCCTTTAGTACTTAAAGGTGTTAGTGGTAGTATTTAATGGAGGCCAAATAACTATTTGTAACGTTTACTTTCTATTCTTTGTTCTTTATACTTTTGTATAGATACCTGTTTATAATGGATATTTGGTGGTGTTATAGAAGTACCTATGTACTTATTTAGAAAGCGTATAAACAATTGAGTTAGTTATTAACAAAACATAATTAAATTTATGTTCCTAAGTGTGGAATAACACTTTAGAAATGTCATTAAGTACCTACATATTTGTCTAAAATTCACATCATGATCAAATTTTCGTTTTAATTTTCTTCTGTAACTAAAGTTAACTTAGCTTTACGCTGTATCCCTAGCGGGATAGTCAGAGGGAACGGAGCGCCAAACGCTACAGTCTCCACATACCACTTTCGCCTCGTCTACTGTCAAAATCTTCATATATGCCCTCCGTGGGGTCCTCATGCTTTTTACGTGACCTTCCTCCAGTATCTTTGATACTCTGTTTTCGAAGGTCAATCGAGGTCTCCCTCTACCTCTCTTACCGCTCAATTTTTTCATCAGAAATCTATTTTGCCATTCTTGCATCACTCATTCGTTTGACGTGCCCAAATCATCTTATTTTTTATATCATGTATCTTTATGCGTGAATAACGAATAACATTTATGGGTCAAATAATTACGTATTTAAAATAAGGATTCATGAGGTCACTCAAATTTTTCCTTGTAAATAAATAGAATCGGTAACCTTTAACTTTATGGATAGTCACAAGCACGAGGTCACTACCTAAGATAACTTACAATTTTTATTATGACCATACCACTATATAATTATGAAACATTATTATTAAAAAACTATTTTGTAGCCAATATTTACAAGGTAATTTTTATAAAAAATAAATAATATCTTAATAATGACTAAAATACAGTAAAAACATGGTTTTACTATGTATCCCGCACACAGCAGGGTAGGCTAAGGGAACCTAGTGTAAAGACACTTCGTTAACCATTTCCCTAAAAAAAAAGTAAAAACATATTTTTAAATTAAATTAAGTGCTATCTATACTTAGACTTGTTTGTAGAAAAGCACCTTCATAAAAAAATACATCACTTGATTTATTACACGCTGCGACAGGTAAGTGCCAAAATTGTTTTTTTTTTAAAGGAATGTTACGGGCATAGAATTTGAAATTGTAGAGCTTTCGACACACTAGTCTACCCAAAAATATTGGCATACACACAGAAGTCCATCCATTCATTTCATTCAGGCATACAAAACTTTTACAAATAAATCATTTGGAATTTAAAAAAAAAAAAAACTATATCATTCAACATCGTTTCATTGAAGTCACTACAGCAACAACAATGACAGCTGTCAAATTTAATTTAGTCCACTTCCAGTGAATTTTAAATTTACTCATCTATTTTTTTTGGAAACGTACTAAAAAATTTTGGTAGCCGGGTTTGAACCCGCGCGACTTTAAAAATAAACATATTTTATAACTGGAAAAATGCTTTAAAAATATTTATTTATCCTTACAATGTTAACGATACAAATGCCCAAAAAGAAATAACTAATACCTATAGGGGATACCGCCATTGCATTGGGTAAAATTCTAATATTAAGTTATAGGGAAGTAACTGACTCATCATAATAAAACAGGGATATGACTAAGCAATTTTATTTGTTTACAGTTTTTTAAACTCACAAGGGGGTTTTTTTACAAACATTATTAGCACGTTAATGGCTAATTATATTAAAAGGAGGGTAAGGGTGTAAAATGAGAAGAAGATTTATCAAAAACTCATTAGAATCGAAGTAACAATAAGGTGAAGAATTAATTTTACTTTTGAAGTTTTTCTATAGGTATTAAATGCCATCTTATTTCAACGAAATTGAAAGCTCTTAATTCGAAATTTTACATAAACCATATATAAGTTCACTATTTTTAAACAGATTCAATGTCTTGACAAAACTCCAACCCAAAATAAAGTGAACTTAAGTAAACTAACAAATAAAGCAAGTTTCAAATACATCTTAAAAAGTTTAAACTCTAACATTTAACAATAGAGACCGTCCAGCTAGAAAACTTTCAACTTCAACACGATATTTTGAGTCACTTCGAGACACCCGTTGGCCACCAGCCCCGAGCTAACGACCAAGAAACGCTATAACCGCCACGAATACAGGCCCGGTGCACCGACAGATGTTCCAGCCCTGAGAAAGGTCTCACAAAGGTTCCTACCTCAGGGGTCATTGCCTTAAATGAATTTTTGCATCGCGAATCTTATCGGCGCTATTGGGGTGAGATTTATGCGGTGGGAAAGAAATTTGATTTGATTTTGTTTGTCGAAAAATTATTAGCTAACGAGGATTTACCGATACTAATCTGGTTATTTATTTCGAATTTTATGTTTTTTTTGTATGGTAGCGTGTGTCTGTCTGTCTGTCTGTGACTAAATTATCTAAGGTGGTTGAGGTATAATAAAGTATTGTATTAGTGTATTCGTATAGGTAGTAGGTTTTTCTCAGTTTCACGCTGTATCCCGCATGGTAGGCAGAGGAAGTCTAGTGATAAGACACGCAGTTCTCCATCTTCTGCCGAATTTTCGGGGCATTATGTGATGAGTGTCTAAGTTCAACGTTTTTGCCTTGACACCAAATCGAAGAAAATCAAATATTAGTAAATAATAATAATTCAATCCCTTAAATAGAAATTGAACCCACAACTGTTACAGTCTCACAGCTGTGGCCCTACACGACGGCCTCTAGACATGTAGGTAGTTATTTATTATAATTTCACAGTTCAAAGAATTATATATTGATAATAATTAATAATTAATTAATTAACTATACGTTCATGTATAACCTTATAAATATTGAAATGTGATCGTTCGTAATTAACAACTAAAATAGATTTTTCTATATATCAAGTTTCATTTTTATAGTTGATATACTTGTTATTAACATGAATTGTGCTAATAGATTATATTTTTGACGATAGAAAATGAGGCCACCGTGGCGCAGTGGTACAGTATCTAACTCTAAACGTGATGGTGGTGGGTTTGAATGTTAGTCAAAGAATTAATTATTTCCATTACTCCACTCTGGTAAGATAAAGTTCAGCTTTGAACTCCTCCAGTAAAGTGGAAAGTATAGAACGAAGTGTCTTAAAACAAGGTTTTCTCTACCTATTGTGCTATGGGATAAAACGTAAAGCTAAAAAAAACATAATAAAATAATGATAATATTTTTATCATATATCAATACATTACCTATATAACTCCAAGCTAAAAAAAATGTTCAATTATTAACAAAACATAACTAAATTTATGTTTCTTAAATTTTATTACGAACTCAAACAATAGTCCGGAGTAGTGCAAAGTTCAATGCACCCTCCTTAGTGACCCTTTTTCAACCCTTACGACAGGCTCCACTCGAAAATGAAGAACTTCAACAGAAATGGTCTTTCCGTCCCGTTTTAACATTATAGAGTAATGTTTCTGTCTCTGTCATACTGTAGAGGAAAACGGTTGCATCATATGATATGTTCAAAAATATTGGGAATTTTTACTATTCAATAGGGAAGTATTATTTTCATGAACTTCTTTATTAATTGGTTGTATGGAAAAGAATTAACAAACTAGATATATGGCCATATAATGTTAATTTTTGTCCTATTCTCCACTTTCCGTCTTTTTTAGGGACTTTCAAAGGAGATTTCCACTTTGTGTATTCAAATTCTATATATATTCTGTTTTAGATTTTTGAACTAAGCATGTTATCTATTTGTATATAAACTCTTTCTTTACGTAATGACTAACAGACGAAAGTAATGAGTTAAGAAAGTTTAAATTTGGCATATGGGTAGGTTAGGGAGTGTAGAGGAGAGGATTTTTCAGAATACATACATATTACATTTTACGATTTCAAGTTCATACAACCAAAGCAGGACAGGCAACGACTAGTACTTATCTATACATATAATAAAATTGTAACTGATCACTGTCAGTACATTAGATATATACGAGAAAATCTATTATTGGAGATATCTATTAATATAACAGAACCCAAAACAGTGAATTTTAAATTTTTTGTCTCTTTGTTGGTTTGTCTGTTTGTCGTTACGCTTGTACACCCTAATCTCAGAAACGGCTTAAGCAATTTAATAAAGTTTCCATTATTATATTTTGGCAAGTTTCCTTTAACACTTAATGGTTGTAAATATTCTTAAATAAAAATATTATCTATATAAAGTTTTTAGATCGACAAAATTACTTCAAATTGACTATTTTACTAAATTGGCTGAAACTCAAGTTTCAATATAGATAGTGTCTTTTAAAAGATAATGTTATTAGAAGACGACAATAACAACAACAACAATTCAGATTAGTAAATAAATGGTGTAGTTCAAGCGGGCGAAGCCGCAAGCGAGTCGCTAGTATAAAATAAAAGAATGAAATACTTAATATGAAAATATAGTATGTGCTCATATATTTCACGAAATCAATAAAAACTACATACTTTTAAAGACTGTAACCTAAAATATATCGTCTTCAGATATTACTAAGTTACAAGAGCTTTATAAATCTCAAACAATATTAGGCGCGAACGGTTGAAGCATTTGTTCGAGTTTTTTCTTTTTATTTAAAAGTCTTTATTTTTTAAATTGGAAGTCTTTGATCTTTCGCAGGTGATTGTTAGCAATCTTTGGTTGCTTCCAGCGATTAAAAGATTACGTTTCAGTTGTTTTGTTTAAAAGTTGAGGCAAATTAATGGCGGCGTCGCGACGCGAACAACTTTTGTGAGTAATGCTAGAGGAAATCGGATTTTTTTAAAGTTATTTTATTTAGGTACAACTTGTTTGAATTAAAATTAGTAACAGTTTTTATTATTAATAGATTACCAATTTCTTTTGATATTGACGATATTTTTTTTATTTTTAGGTATTTTTTATATTTTGTAAGATAAGTAAAAAGTATTTTTTTTTGTTTCACTCTTTGTGCTAAGAAATTTTAAAAAAAATCATTTTCTCGAGTGGAAATTGAACCTGTCGTACTTATAGTCGGACGCTTGTGCCCCCGCGCCACGACTGACCTATAATAAGTAACATCATAATAACACATAAATTACTTTCTCTATACGTCAGGACAGAAAGCCTATAACATATATACACACGGAACCTAACGCCACACTCAGTCCAATCAAAACCACAAATATTTTAATTAGGAGTTTCTTATTTCGACAAAAAACTTGTAGAAATCTTTGAAACAAAGATTTCCCATATTCGACCTACGGCGTATGAAGGACGAGTTTACATCTAATATCGGGTTAAAAAAAGTCAACATAATAAAAATTATACGATTATAATTAGAGGCCAGTCGTGGCGCAGTGGCACGAAGTGTGACTGTAAAACCGACTGGTTGTGGGTTCGATCCCCACTCGAGGAGATGAAATATTTACTTAAATTTATATTTCCATTTCTTCGCTTTGGTGTCAAGGCTAAGCGCGGCGTTGAGTTCTGCCACTCAACACGCAATGTCTCCAGAATTCGGCAGAAAGTGGGGAACTGAGTGTCTTAACACTAGGTTCCCTCTGCCTACCCTGCTGTGTGCGGGATACAGCGTGAAGCTGATTTATTTATTTATTTTTAAAAATTATATTGTGTAAAAACCGCAATATCTATTTTGTAATTAATATTTATTTTTTGCTTTATATAATATTATTGCAAGTACTGTGAGTTAGAAATCACAGCTTCATACGCGTTGATATCGAATGAAAGCTCATCATATTTTTGATGACATTTGCCTTAATAATATCAATTGTTATAGGTTTCTTTTATGGTGATTTAGTTATTTATTAAAATATTGACGTCATTGTGGTTTTAAATGGATTGTTTTTTATTGAACTTAATGGTTCTGAATATAGAAAATTTTTGAGCTTATATTTATATTTGAAATATACGTATTTCTCAAATTTTATTACACAAAGTGCGAAACGACGTCCAACCACAATATTTATATTGAAATAGGTGAAAAATGGACAACGAAGTAATTTGTGATTGAGTTCTTTCTAGTTACGATGTTTTTAATGCAGTAGAAAGTAAAAAAACGTAAAAAAATATTTGATGAATATCTCAAATAAAAAAATTATAAATCCAAGATGCATCAAATAAGTCCAAGGTGGTTTTATATTAAATTCTCACACCCAACAAGGTTCTATATTATTATTATACAGATCAATCAATATGTTATATTTCAACCGGAACTTTGCTTCCGATAAGAAAATAGAGAGAAAAAAAATATATAAATAAAAAAAATAAAAACCAAAGCGACCGCGTAAACTTCGGTGCTCCAAAATTGATTCTCCTTACGTAGCTTGTCTGCACATCCGCTCTGGTAGACGGCAAAAAAAAAATTCTCAGGCACAATAGGCCGCCTCGCATCTGCTATCCGGCGTTTTATACGCAGATGTTCTTAAAGGGGCCACAAAAAAAATCTGTACCTGGGTACTTTTGTATTGAGAGTACGTACGTACGTAGTTCTTAAACTTGAGTTGGTTACCGCGAGGGTGACGCCGTCGCTAGCGGGACATTCCCACGCGGTTATTGTTGACGGAAGTCGCTGTATGTAGGACTGTAATTTGCTGATACTTATGATGTGATAATGTTGGTGATGTCGATCCTGGGTTACTTATATAAGTTCGTATTCAAATTTATTTTGAAATTTTGATTAATCGAAATAAAATGCTAGGTAAGAAATACAGCACGGCGTCACTAAGTTGTCTCTTTTGTATTGTGTTATATGAGAGAAATGAGTAAGATTAAAAAAGAGAGAAAGACGTTATTAAGATGACAAAGAATCTCACTACCGTGCAACCGACGGCGAAGATCATTCTATGTTAATATTATAATATTGAGTTTGGTAAAACGCCCTCAAGAATATCAGGAACTAGATTGAATTTCAATTTTTTTTATGTGTTAAATTATCTATTTCTTAAGAAATACTATAGACTATATTACATCACGTTAATCGTTTCGATGTAGCCCACTAAATCTGCGGTCAGAGTCACCTCGAGTACTTAGAATGTGTCATGTGTCATAGAAAAATTTTAGTAATTTCCATTTGACCACGAAGGCGAAGCCTCAGGTAAACGTTAGGTAACCAACAGATATGTAAAGTTAGACTAAAACAGTCAGGTGAATAGAGAAAACAGATATAAAACGGCCGGGACCGTCTTTTGTAAAAATATGTATATACATTTTTCACATTATTTTTTTTATTTCACACTTAGGAATTTCTAAATAAGTATGTATATTCATCTCAAATTTAGTTTAACATAATATGTTTCTTATATGTTCAAATTAATTATGATAGAAAGTACATGATCCAGGAAATTAACATTTCTCAATCCTGGACACCCCAATATACTGACATTGAACTAAATATTAAAAAAAATCGAACCTCCGAATCTTCTCATGTATTCTACAATAAAAGTGTAATTGTGTTGCTTATTCCTATGACGGCTGTACCTTACCTTACCTTCATTGTCATTTTGAACTAACATCGTGAAAGCCTTTGAAGAAACTTTTGAAGCGTCGCGTTGTCTAAGATTTTTTATTTTCGTCTTACACCTGGTTGCGTAGTACTATTGTTAAATTTTTAAATCAAATAAATCCGTATTTCTTTGTATATAAATATATACTTCTTTTTATCTTTACAAATCTCTCAGAATATTTGGCGTAGGTAAATAATGGGTACTTAGTCGTAGTCACAAAAGTGACGACAACAGAAATTACCTTAAATACTGTTTTGTTTATTTTAGCTTCTTCCAGTACAGTGGGAGCCTAGTGTTAAGACACTCCGTTCGTCAGTTTCCACTCAATTTCGAAATATTGCATGTTTAATGGAACAACTCGACGCTGCGCCTTATCTTGTTACTGGTAACAAGGAACCACAATGAATTAATTCGCCTGAGTAGCAATCGAAGCCACAACCTTCTTGTTAACTGTCAGAAGCATAACCACCGTGCCACAACGATAGCCTCAGCATTGATACATTGTGTTACAACTGCCGAAATGCAAAAACTACCATAAATATACTAAATTTTTAAAAAAAGTCTACGACCCAAATTTTATATAAATATAATAATAAAAACCAATTATTTTAGTCTTAAAATCTACAAGGTCAAGTAACTATTATGTTAATAAAAGGTACAGAAACGTGTTCATAACTCAAGTAGATGGGGACTGGACTTGTCAATACCGCTTTGATGTCTTGTTGCTACCGACGATTTATGTCTACGAATATTGGAAATAAATTATATATATAAAATAGACCGAGAAATTATTTTTCAGACATTAAATTTATAGATTAGATATAAAATAAATAGATTTCTATTCTATTATATTTACTTAAATTCATATTTCTATTATTTCGCCCTGGTGTTGAGTTCTGCCACTCAACATGCAATGCCTCCAGAATTCCGCAGAAAGTGGGGAACGGAGTGTCTTAACACTAGGTTCCCTCTGTCTACCCTGCTGTGTGCGGGATACAGCGTGAAGCTGATTTTATTTCTATTCTATTCATGATTTTATAAGGTATTTAACGATTGACAGTAAAATGCGGCTTATAGAAAAGTAACTGATATGACAGTGAGAAACAAGAATTTACATCAATAAGTTCTTTGATTCTTTGATGATTTTTTTAAAAAATATTATTAAGGAAATGAAAAATTTTACAGTTTTAATTGATTGATTCGAACTCACACTTACCGCTCGTACTGATTACGCCAAATAAAAAAAAATATTGTAGGTATATTTTTGTAAAATTATGTTTTTTTATAAGGTTTAAGTTTACAATTCAGTTGTTTCATTTAAAATACTAAAAAAAAATAAAAGAAAAAAAATATACACCGATACGTTTTTTTTTCATTATAAACGCTACCCCGTCACCGACTCGGGTCAGGTATAAATTTAAAATTCTCCAAATAAGATCGCTGTTTTACTTGTTTGTTAAAGTGCCTCGTTCAGGCCCGCCAGGCCCGCCAGGCCAGCTCTAATTATAATATGTTGTAAAGAACCCTTTTCTCAGCAAGTAGGGTAGGCTCAGTTAATAATAAATCTTCATGCGGAAAATGGATTTCAATGCGGTATTTCGTATCGTCGAGTAAGTAACCGAGTACTTGCCGTACATACACTTTTTATTTCAAATGTCCCTGATTTTTTTTTTAATTCAATTTGTTTTTTTTTGTGTTGTTATTTAAATTTTAGTTGAGAGTTTTTGATGAAGCTTAAAGCTGAAGCTTTTGATTAAGTATAATATTTTAGTTTGCATTTGTTTCTCGTCATCATTTACTTTTAGTGATAAATGTTAGTCAAATTGAAATAACATATTATATATAAAATATTATATATATAATATAATTGAAATGGTTAACTTATCCATTTTATGCAGTCATAATAATAATAAATAATAATATTTAGCTCGCCTAGGATTAAAGTTTAGACGATCGACAGAACCAGCAACTTTATCAGACGACATACTATTGCTAAACATTGCATCACGCACATAGCATGGTACTCGGTAGGAACCTGGGAACCTACTGTTGTTTAACAGTCTCCACTCGTATTAGGACACTCTTCGCCGTTGAGTGGCGGAACCTAACGCCGCGCTTTGCCTCATTACTTGTGAAAAAAATATATAAAATTTTACAATTTAACCTCTTTGACGATTAAATACAACTTCGACCCCTAGAATTACCATACGGTTTATCTTGTTGGTTCAGTGTCGAGCTTTGTTTTGTTTACGGTTTGTAAACATGCCGTTGCAATGTTGTACACCAGGGCAACAGCCAAACATAGGAGGTGATTCTAGTGTAGAAAGAATCATCCACCATCTAACTACATAGATATCTTGCTATCTAACACTACTTCCTTTGGGTCTCAAAAGTAAAAGGAACTAAGAAGAAACTTTTAAAAACTTAAGCTTTTAAAAAAAATGTTAATGATTTTAGGCGTATATTTCGTATTAATGTTTAAGTGTTATTTTCTTTATCATAAATAAATATAGTAAAATATGCACTCTTGCTTAGAAAGTACATTGTGTATTCACCCTAAAATTAGTACAAAAACAGTAAAATTTACTTGTAAATCACTATTTATTATATTCACTACATCTATTATTAAATATTTTTGGTTCAAATATCGCAAAAACAAAATAAACAAATTGACGTTGTGGTGCAGTAACTGTAAACGCGACCATTGTAGGTTCAATTCCCATTAGGCAAAAATAATATTATTTAATAATATTTAGATTTCCTCGCTCTGGTAACAACGCAAAGCGTATGCCTCATCTCATGGACAGTAGGGAACGTAGTGTCTTAACATCAGGTTCCCTCTATCTACCCTGCTATAGGCCAAATACAGAGTGAAGCTGAAAAAAAAAAGATAATAAAAAACAAACATTCTTAATATAATCAATTAAGGCAACCCAATAAATTATTGAAAAAGATCAGATAATGAGTACGTTTCTAAACAAAGTTTAATAGCTACCTCCTTGGCAAGGGGTACTCCTTGCTGCGATCAAGTCGGACAAGTTGTAGGTAATAAGAATTAAGATTCTCCGATAGATACATTTAATTTTTCCGTTTTCCTCCTTAATTTTTCAGTTTTTTGATTTTTTATATTTATTACGTACTAAATGTTAATATAATTTCTATTGTTAGTAAAAATATGAGAAAATATACAGTTTTCCTTCATAGGAAAACGATAGATATAGGTATTTTCTCTATAGATTATGTATACTATATATTAATCCTAATTCCAAAAAAATTGTCAAAGTTAGGTGAGGCCACTCGTGGTGGAGAGGTACAAGCGTGAGACTGTAATTGTGACATTTTGTGAGTTCGATTCCCGGTCGAGAAAATGATTCTCAACACGCAATGCCTCCAGACTTCGGCGGGAAGAGGGCAACAAAAGTGTCTTAATGGGTAAGGAGTATCTTAACATTAGGTTCCCAGGTTCCCTCACACATATTTGTGCGGCGTGAATATGAAAAGAAAAAAAAACAATTTGTACAGTTTGTGTTTCACAGTCCCAATTTCTTATTTACTTACGTTACGTTAGTGTATTTTCATTTTCTTTTAAATAAAAGTACAAGAGAATATGAAAGTAATAAATATAACTTCTTAAAAGTTAAATGCCAATATTTTATATTAACTTATTATATGATAATTATTATAAAACATTTTTTTCCACAAAATCAATCAAACCAGCCCAATAACTATAGAGTATATTTCTAAACAAAGCCTAATACGAGTTGGCAAGGGGTGTCCGCACTCGATCAACTTCGAACGGTTGTTTGGCGCTATTCCATATCAAAGGACAATCCGTTGGGCCACCGACCGTTGCGTCAGACACGAGACGGTATTCGTAAATGAACGCGGTCTAGACAGTTTTTGGTAATAAATTGTGAAATTTTAACTTTTTTTTTAGGTTTATGCTGTATATCGTACAAGGCAGTGTAGGTAGGATCCTGGGAATCTAGTGTTGAGACACTCCGTTCCTTTAACTTTTTATTTAGTTTATATGATTTGGATATATTGAGTATACTGCCTGTGATTTAGGTTCTTAATAATAATAATATTTGACTAGGCGAGTTCGAATGTTGGTAACGTTTGGTGCTATGTGCTACCTCGCTACCCCGATAGGTATTAAGAAGCACGAAGGTAAAAAAATCTAATATAACAAACTGTCGATTTGATTTTAAAGAAAATCAGACTATAACTTATTTTGAATAAAGTTTAACAAAGCGAAGAAAAAATGGTTTGCGTAATAACTATTGTACATATACAATAAAAACTGAATGATCCAGGTAAAACCGAATTCAGTATCAAACAATTACGTATTAGGCATTTTTACTCATTATCACATGAGTTCTGTTCAACACGCAACGCTACGAAAATTTGACAGAAATTGGGTAACGTAGTATCGCAACACTAGGTTCTCTCTGCCTACCTCGCTATGGGAGATATGCGGGATAGAGCGTGAAACTGCACTGCATCACATGTTATAACACCTATAGATATAACAAGTTAAGTAAAATCTCCAATTAAATCCGTGCTTCCAAAATCTTAGAAGGCTAGCAACAATAACGAAACAAACATCTCTAGCTGAGAATAACTCTGAATACGTTTTCGGGCCAATGAAAAAGTAAGTACATCGCCTTGACCTCCGCCAGTTACGAATGAATACGTAATACGGATCGCGCTTGGCTCAATAGGCTGAACGGTAAATGGGGGATTTACCAAAATATAGATTTTTTTTGTAAAAATATGTATATACGAGTATAGGGGCACAAAGTGTGAATATAAAATCGACTGGTTATGGGTTCGATCCCCACCCGAGGAGATGAAATATTTATTTACATTTTTATATTTTCATTTCTTCGCTCTGGTGTAGACGCAAAACGCGGCGTTGAGTTCCGCCTTAACAAGCAATGCCTCCAGAACTAGGCTGAAACTGAGTAACGGAGTATAATAACACTAGATTCCCTCAGCCTTCCCTGCTGTGTGCGGGATACAGCGTGAAGCTGATTTAAAAAAGTATAGAATTAATGTTAAATTGAAGCTACTAAATGCTTAATCCATTAGTCGTTGGCCACATTTAGGCTATAATATATTTCGAAGTTCTTAATACATGATTGAGGCCGTTGTGGCGTAAGGGCACAAGCGTGCGACTATAAATGCGACTAGTTGTGGGTTCGATTCCCACTCGAGGAAATGAAATATTCAAAATTGACATTTTCTCGCTCCTCGTCGAGTTCCGCCACTTAACATGCAATGCCTCCAGAAGTGTCTTAATAGGATCGGAGTGGCTTACGGTAAAAAAAGCAACACTAAGTATTAAGAAAGTAAAAGTAAAACAAAAATATATACTTTAAAAAGTTTAATATTCAATTTTAAAATTTATGTTCAATCAATCAATCAGCTTCACGCTGTATCCCGCACACAGCAGGGTAGGCAGAGGGAACCTAGTGCTAAGACATTCCGTTCCCCACTTTCTGCCGAATTCTGGAGGCATTGCGTGTTGAGTGGCGGAACTCAACGCCGCAATAAAATTACATACATAGCAATATTTGTAATTCAAAACTTACTCGATAAGTAATAACACTTAAGTAAATAAATTGAAGTAAACCAACAGCGACCCTATTAGAATTAATTAATAAATTTGTACTTTTGGACCTTCATAAGATTTTGTGTCAAAATTAGATCAAACTACCTAAACTGGTTTAACTGGTTTAAAATAATATATTTTAATACCTTATTACTACAACTACGTGTTCATTAGTGATATTGTCTATGTGACATTTCCGCACTTACATACAAACTTGTTAATATTAAATTATTATGATTATTTAACATCCTATCTACGGTAACGATCTATTTATATAGTTATAGTTTTAATTTGAAGTTAATTGGTATTTTTTTCTAGAAATATAGTACAGAGTTCGATTTTCATTTGGAAGGATCAAATATTTTATAGTAAGTTAAGTGCGACGTTAAATTTCGCCACTCAATACGCAATGTTTCAAGAATTCGGTGGAATGTGGGGAACGGAAGTATTTTAATGGAATCGGAGTGCCTTAACATTAGGTTCCCAGTTACTCTCCGCCTACCGTGCTATTACTATATTAACATAATATAACAGTTTTTGAACTCAATACGTGACCACATATCAATCATAATACATACGTTACTTATAGGAAAAGTTAGCTTACTAATTTATATGTATATTCTTTCGTTTTTCAACTTCCGTCCACTTAAGCACCCATAACATAAGTGACAAAACTCAACACCTTTTATTTTTTTTCTTTATATACAAATAAAAAAAAGACACTATAACCCACTCAACTTCCCGACACCTGCCCGCCAAAATGTATACAATTTTTATTTATGGAGCACAATTTTAAAAAGATAACGGTTAACTAAACCAAATACATACATACATACATACATACATACATACATACATACATACATACATACATACATACATACATACATACATACATACATACATACATATATACATATATAAAAATTTTCGTAATTTGGAAAGCGATGTTTATATAATATGTCGATAGTGATCAGATAAGCCGTTGGTTGAGTGTACCAATGCCCAGCACAAATGGAGTGTGAAATCTTAACTATTTTGAAGGTATCGGGTTCATATATCATGTCTGAATGCTTGGTTTCGAATAACTTAGAAAGCTGGATAGGTATGCTGTTTAGGTTTTAACCATAGATACCTATATGTCAGATTGATCAAATTGTTCACAAAATTTTCGATCCACTTTTCGAGACATTAAAAGTTTAGTGGTAGGTGGCGGTGTAACTTAACGCCGCTATACAAAAAAGATTATATTAATATTTAAAAAAATAAAAATATTAATTACTTATTTTAGAAAACTTCTTTTTTTTAAGTGTAGCGATTGCACCACAAGAGTTATATTAAAGTTTATATTTTATTTCTAAACAAAATACTGATGTAAATCAAAAAATATAATAACCAGAAATAAATAAACTTCTTAATTTCCACTGTATGTATGAACGTTTCAAAGAAAACATAGTTAATAGTGTCTACTATACTACCAAAGTGGCAGTACCAGTATGTTGCACTTGTTCACGCATTCAGGAGTCTAGTCTCAACGAGTCTGGGTATGCAGTCTGGACCTAAAGTTTAACTACTTAGCGCTATACTGACGCGCTACCAGCCAGCCTACCTGCTTTATTATACTACAACAACATAAGCACATCTATCTACATATAAAGTGCAATAACTCAAGGTTTCCGGTTTTTGCTAAAAACCAATAATAAAAACGTTTTTTTTAATATACAAATTGTAATTTATTTAGAAGTTAAGTTCCTTTTATTGAGGCTGCGATGCATGTCTACTACAGACTAAAAATGTAAAGACAGTTTCTTATTTCTATATGTACAAGATGATAATTAAAATCGATAGAAGTATCTACTATTCTTTCAATTATATTTTAAAAAAATGTATTTTATTTATTAAACTATATTAATGTTGAAAATCTTTAACCGTGGCAATTGTATATTCAAATTCTATAAACATTTTCGGCTTTATATGTTTTAATCAAAATATTTGCGGCATCTAAAGTTGCCATAGATATATGTATGTGTGAAAGAAATGTAAAGTGAAATTGTAGTGATTAGTCACTACAGTGTAAAAATAAAAACAATAGATATATAGGATTTTTATATACTCTTATAATCATCCTTATTGTTAATAGTTTAATTAATTTTTGTATGGTAAGTGGGGCGGTTTTATAATAATATAATATCTGAATGAGTCGAATAGTACTGTGGGTGGTCGTAAGCTACGACGTTGGTGCTCCTTAAAATATTGAATTACTTTAGTTCACTTCATTTGCATCTTGTTGTTCGAAATATAAAAAAAAAACTTAAAAAAATTACCTTAGCGTATCTTAGCAAAAACGTTGAGTAAAGTTGAGTTCCGCCACTCAACGCTCAATACCTAGAAACGTAGAGAACGGAGTGTCTTAACACTATGTTTCATTTGCCTACCCTGCTGTGTGCAAAATACAGCGTGAAGCTGATTTTTTTTATTTAATAATAATTCAATACAAATATATTTAATCCCATTCAATTAAAATCCGAAAAACGTTCTACAAAGTAGTTCTACAAATGATAAATAAAAACCGGCCAAGTGTGAATTGGAACTGGAAAAGAAGGGTTCTTAGCGCCTGTCATGTATTCATTACGTTTTTTAGTGTGTTACCCCATTTCATATTTCAAATAATGTAACATTTTTTAACATTAGTTGGGATAAAGACGTATGTATGGGTATGTGCGTGAGAAATTTTTGGCTTGTTCTAGTAGAAATAGTAAAGTTTCCTAGTAGTAGTAGTACTAAAGTATCTAGATATGATAAGTATCTACTTGCTTGTAATGACTGAGGCATAGCCTCTTGCTGTAAATACGATAGACGTGGATGTGATTTCTTGGGAAAGGTTATTTTCAATTCACATTGTCTCACTGTATTAATAAGTTAAAACGCGGGGTTGAGTTCCGACGATCGACAAGTTTGGCGCTGCGATAGGAACGAAGTGTCCTAACACTCATTTCACTATGCATTCCCAGCACTATAAAACATGAAGCCAAATTTTTTTTTTATATGATATGTCAGCTATACTAATAGACCAACATTTTATTTTTATTTGTTCAAATATTTGTAATTAGCAATTATTTGTAGAAATTATTTAAAATTATTTTTTTACACAAACGACACTAAGAAACTCCGTTTCCCGCTTTCCGCCGAGTTCTGAAAGTATTGAGTGTTGAGTGGCGGAACTCAACGCCTTGACACCAGAGGGAAGAAATGAAAATATAAATGTAAATAAATATATCATTTCCTCGAGTGGGAAATGAACCCACAACCAATCGATTTTACAGTCAAACTTTGTGCCCCAGCGCCTCGACTGGCCTCTAAAAAGTTATTTTGTTGTCGTTGATTTACTTAAACATAACTCAAAATTAACATTGAAGGTCAAATATTTATTATTATTATATTTATAATTATTAGAAATTCTAGAAACACACTTGATTGATCCTACAAAAGATTCATTTTAAGGGTACCCTAAGAATAAGTAAACTCGAAGCTGAAGGCGCTGCATTAACCTATTAAGGCAGCTTATCAACGTTATACCTATACTAAAGGCTATTAAGTAAAGACGTACCCGTCTGTCGGAAGGTCGGTGAAGTTCACGAGCTCATGAAATTAGAAAGTTAACCATATGGGTAAAAGTAGTTTAGTAATTTCTTCTTAAAATTTTGTATTTATTCAGATATTTTACTTTACGTTAGATGTGGATGGCCTAATTCTTTTAGCTTCTATCGCAACATAGTGTTAAGACACTCCGTTCCCCAAACAGTTTAAAAATATATAATTTATTAGTACAATATTTCTTTTTTTTTGTTATGAAATTTTTAAAAAGGTCATAATTAAAAAAATATAGTATGTGAACAAACATACAAAGATATTAACATTATAAGTATAAATTAGCACACCAAAAAATTCCTAATGAGACTTTTAAGGCCGCAGGGGCACAAGCCTGATACTGTTCCGCCAATCAACATGCAATGCCTCCAAAATTTGCAGAAAGTAGGAAACGGAGTGTCTTAACACTAGATTCCTTATGCCTACCCTGCTGTGTGCGGGATACAGTTTTAAGCTAAAAAAAAACGAATGCCAAAAACAATACACACATATGTTTCAAAGTGATAACCACTTCTCTTGTTTGGAGTCGGTTAAAATAACCAGCTATATAATTACTCATTTCTATAAAAGAAATCTTCTATACATATATTATAACATTCGGAGTTCTTCCAAAGAATTTGAATATAAATATATATTGTCCACCATCTTGTATAACTAATAGTTATTTGTTATTACGTCTTTAATCAAACCTTTCTCATATGAAAAGTCAAGAAACAGCTCATTTCGGTTTACAATGTTTGTTTACGGAAATTGAGTCCCTCAACCTACGCACTTTTCTTAACATTATTAGAATCAGAAATATTTATTTATCCAATATCATTACAATACATATTGTTTTTTTATCTATCACATGCTTATTAGAATATCGTATGAAAATGGATTTTTTTCCTAATATTGTATCTATAAGAATCAATAACAATACTCTTTAAATGCTTTAAATCTTTATATGAAGCTTATCTATCTGATTTGTATAAACAAAATAAAATTAAATTACAAAATAAAATTAAATTACAAACTTAAATTAACTTTCTCCCATGTAACTCGACGACAGTTAAGTGACCATATCTCCTGCCACTAATTGACAGTAAGGAGTTAACAAATTGAAATGACTTAATCATCGAGTCACAGTTATCGGTGGTGGTGTAGTATGCAGGATAATCACCTGGTGTGATCGGTTCCGCGGTGGTGGCGGTGGTGGTGGTGGCGGCGGCGGCAGGGCGGGCGGAAGCTGCGTCGCATCCCGCCCGGTGCAGCGCCACCCTGCGCCCCCGCCCCGCCGCCCGCCCGCCCGCGCTCCCCCGCGCCCCCCGCGCGCCCCCACCGCGCCCCGCGGCCGCCAGGCGCGTGCGCCCGCCGGCCGGCGACTCAGTTCACCGCCGCGCCGCGACCATATCACACGTGCGTTGCGTTACGACGACGCGGCGCTCGCAACGATCGCTACACTAAATTTTGACCAGTGACACGAGAGGGAAACCTCTCCGGAGCCGCCAAGATTGCGTCCCAGGTGGAGATGCCGTCGAGTCTGTTCGGGGAGCTGGGCGGCGGGGGCCTGGTGGAGGACCAGCGCGCCTTCCAGCTCGCGCTCGAGCTGAGCATGCTGAACTTCGGCGAGAGCCTGCCGGCGAGCAACGCGCTGGCGAGCCCGCTCGGCTTCGCGCCGCCGCCCGACGACCG